>PVJA010019043.1:0-39105 GCA_004027025.1 Myocastor coypus
AAAAAAGTAATGTTGATTTAGAAGGGTTAATGTTTAATTGTTTGATCAATCTTATATACCTATATGTATTAATCTAAACTGATCTGATGATGAAAATATGTAATACAACCATTGTTAAATTTAAACGATAAAAAATTGAAACTGGAAAAAAAGTAAAATAAAATAAAATAAAATAACAGTAGTCACATATAATTTTAAAATTAAATTTATTTTTAGTATTATCATGGAATTTTTAATTTTTTGTTTAAAAAGTAAGTAAAATATAATGAACTATTTCAAGTAAATAATAACAAAGACCACTTACTACAGTAAGTTATTCATTACCCAAAAACCGTTATTTTCTATTTTGCACAGTTCCTTACCATTACGAAATGTATATATTTTCTAGTCAAGTCATAATTCATGCAGTATATTCTCTTTTCTCTATCTTCTATAAGTATTTCCTACATTTCTACAGTTATTTTCTTTTTAATGTGACTAAATGATGAACATGTAAGTGGAAAAGAAAAGCCATTGCACTAGACGTATCTGTTCCTTAGAAAATCTGAAGCCACCTAAATTCAGCAGACATCTTTGGGCACCAGCTGAATGCCTATCCACATTAGGCCTTGCCATACGAGGAGCAATGAACGAGAGCTGTCCCCACCCCGGAGAAACTAATACAGCAAGAAAAAACAAAAATCACACCAAAAAACGTGTTGAATAATTCCTTCAGTGCTATACTATGTATTTCACTTTGGGTGGACAAAGGTAGAAAAGATAAAAAGAAATAGTTCCCGAACAGAATTTTGAAAGTCTCCTTTACCCTATGGGATGACTCCTTCAATTAGATCAAGCATCCAGTCAAGAAACAGGACCTGCTTCCCGCCAGCTCAGGCGTCTGGGAGGCTGACGCAGGAGAAGCAAAAGTTTGGGCACAGCTCAGACAAATTAGCAATCTAGCAGCATTGCCTCAAAATAAAAGGGCTGGGTGTAGCTCAGTGCAAAGGCCCCGGATTCAGTCCCCAAGAATAAAATGAAATCAGCTTTCCCAGGAGTGTTTGAGATTAACTGAAACCAACAGCTGAGCCCAGTTCAGCTGCCCTTTACAGCTCTGCCCCATCCGCCCCAAGTGCTCCACCAGCCTCTGCCTGAACCCGACCACCCTACTCTGCAAGCTGCCAGTCTAGAGCTAAAGATGGCAGGCAGAGCTTGCAGAAGTTGCTTTCCATCACCCATCCTCTGGTTGCTACTTTAACTGTTTGATCTCCAAGATATTCCTTAACCCATGCATAGAATCAAGTATTTTTTGCAACAAGATTACATATTTTCTTTTGGCATCTGTACAACCAATCACATAAAGGCTTTTAACTTCATTTGACCAAATTATCTGCTGTTGCCAGTTTAGGAGTCCCAGCTTCTTAAAAAGTCTGGGATTTCTCTATGCTCATTAAAGAAAAGAAAAAAATGTTATCCAACTGAGGGAAGACACAAAATATGAAACAGCCTACTACTATATTCTGTATATTCCAAACAAATGCTTGCTTGCAAGAATCAATAGATGAATGTTCCGCCCCCACACCAGGTAATCCAGCTAGTATCTCAGCTCTCCTACTCACTGTAAATAGACAATATGTCTTGGATTGATGTCCACCTGGGCAGGAAAGCTCCGGGAGCACAGAGGCCTCCTTGGGAAGTATATTACTTCCTCTCTCCCCAGTGGCAGATCACAAGCCAGTTTTGCTCCCCTGCAGAAAGCTTCCCCTTTCCATTTATTTCCTGTGTGAGCTTCCTCTATGCACTGCATTTTTTTTCAGCACAAATCCTGAATATTGCCACTGCTAGGAATGCTATTATTTACACCAGTAAGATACAAATTGCCTTTGGGATAAGGAAAAATAGCCACATGCTTTCTAGTTTAATCATTACCAATAAGAGCAGGTCATCCAATCAGGCCCTAAACTAGAAGTACGTTTTCCAGTTATAATGTGGCTTAGAGCTTTGGTTCCAGCGATCATGGTCTGTAGTGAACGCTTGACTTCCTGACTTGGGCTTCCTCCTCTGTAACTGAGGATGGGAGCACATAGTGGAAGCAGTGTTTTTAAAAACTCTCTAAAGAAGCAACAGTTTCTGTTTTCTGTTTTTGTTTGGTTTGGTTTTTGTTATGGACTGTTACTTTCATCAACAATAGTAAAGAAGACAAATTAGGATAAACATAATTAATAGTGTTTTTAGCTACTTAAAATTCTAAATGCTAGTTTGTAACTTCTGTACCACTCCTGTTATGGATAAGTAACAACTTGCAGATGGATCTGGACCAGAGACCACACACTGAGTCATCCTGGCTCAGAGAACTAGGTGTGACTGCCCATGTATAGAACTTGAGGCAAAGCAGGGTGTAATATATAGTAGGTGTGAAGGATGACAGCTTCATGTTCTTTAGCCAAAATATACTGTTCACATTACTTTCTTATTTATCTCATCTATTCATTAAGCAAGCACATACTTATAATTCATGGAAAGTTGGGTACTGCTAAGTGCTGGGGATGTAGTCATGTAAAGAATTCACTTTCTACCATCAAAGAGATAGTGGAAATTTTTTCACTACAATATCTCCAAAAAAACAAAGAAAAATTGAAAATTTAATTTGCAGAATTATTAGACTTTTTAACTTGTAAGTCAATTTTTTTCTTTTTCACTATTTTATCATCTTTGACATGAACATTACATATATGATTTCTTCTATCAGAAAGATCACTTTAATATTTTTTTATTCTCATTCTTTACCCACAAGAACAAATTTCCTCCCCTCATTAGTCTCATGGTCTTTATTTTACACCATACAGATCATACTTTTCAGTTTCATCTTCTTTAGCTGCACCTGAAACATTGGGATTACTTCTATTAATCTTCTTTCTAATATAAGCTACACATTCTATGACCATAAAATTCTTTTTCCTTCAGTATGAGCTACTGTAATTTTCCAATCATCATTTAACATCGATAATATAAATCAACATTCTCCTTACTTTAAAAAAAATCTCCCCTCTATTGAAAATGTATAGACTTTCAAATTCAGAAACTTAAGTATTTCTGTTGCTCTAGAGAAGAGCTAGCCAAAACTGTGTCTTGGAAGCAGAGCTCCACAGGTATCTGTGTTTCAGTCACTCTTTAACAGTGTAAGGCTTGGAAGGCAGATTTTGAAAAAACTGAAACTTCAGATCCAAACTTAACATCCAGCAATGCTGTGCATGCAGATACTTAATGTCCTGTTGTCCCTAGAGTGTTTCCCACCTGCGGGCCAGAGAGATGGTCTTCTGTGCACTACAGTAGCTCAGTCACTGCTGCTGGCTCGTGGAGGTACATGGAAAGCTAATTATTTGCAACGCTCCTCCTTTGGCCAACAGAACATATGCAACCTGAGGGCCAGAACCATACTAGAGGGACTTTGCATCACCATACATGGCATTGGTCTAATACCTCTCCTGGATTTAATTCAAATGCATCCTGTGTTTTCTGAAGTCCAGTGCCATAGTCACTACCTACTTCACTATTGATAACTTGAAATGTGGTGTTCACACTGAGATGTACTGGAAGGTTAAACTATATAGCAGAATTTGAAGACATAATGGTAAAAAATGAAAGGTTTAAATTAGCTCTTTGATAGATTTTATATTGATTACATTTTAGTGTTAATATTTTTTCATATTTTGGGTTAAATAAAATTTACTATGAAAATTAGTTTTGTTTTTTTTGTTTTTTTGTTTTTTCTTGTTTCAGAACCTTTATTTGTTTATTCACTCATTTTTATGGCTGGCTCAGCCCGTCCTGGGGGCAGGGCTGGTGCAGCATGTGGTGCCGGGGATCAAACTGCGGTCCCTGAAGCCGCCCAAGCTTTCCCAAGCAGGCGCTTTAGACCACTGAGCCATCCCACCGGCCCTTAAATGACTATTAGAAATTTTAAAATCTTACCTATGACTTGCATTTTATTCACTCATATAGTGCTTCCTTAGATAACAAAATTAATGCAAAATTCATTCAAGAAGGCTTTCACTTTCTCTCAATCTCTTCTTTGTTGGATGCTAGCAGGTGTAACAAGTTTATTCTCAAAATGACATTATTTGTTCCTTAAAATCCAAATGAAAGATTTATGCCTTGCTTGGCATTTGCTATTATAATAATATTAACTGAATCATACTAATTTCAAATTTTTAATTTGCTAGTAATAGTGCAATTATAACTTGGTGAAAGATTGATTTAAAATGTTTTTGAAGCTTTTCTTCACAAATATGACTTTTAAAAATAATTTACCATTGCATCGTGCTTTTCATAACTGTTTCTTCTACTTTTCCACTAATCTATTATGTTATTTATGCTCTCAGCTGTATGGTACATTTTATTTTATTTACTGTTTTGTTTTTACTTGTATCATTATCATGTAAACTATGTCACAATATTGCAAGCTGTGTAGTTCTGTTATATTAATCTTAGTTTTATAGCAGAACTAATATTAAATATTTATGTGGGCTGCAAAAAGCAATCAATATCCATATTCTACAGTGGGTGATCTACAACTGAATAGCTTCAAATGTAACCTTTCTCTGCATGCAATTGAGATATGCCAATAGAATTTGATGGATAATTTCTCAGTCTTATTTGTCTATATAAAAGTGTTCTATCAATGAATGTACAATGTTAAGCAAGTACTAAAAAGGTAGTTATCCATCAGTCTAGGAATGTTCCCATTTGTAACTTATAATATTCATAATTTATATTTATATATTCTCATTAGCACATTAGCACCATGTAATCAATAGCATCAAAATACTATTTGGAGACTATTTGCATTAGTATATGATTAATGAATTCTTCCTCTGCAGTTAACAATAGTTGATCTTGGGGCCAGGGAAATTATTGGTTTCTATTCATTTATGTTACAAAGAGCACTAGACTTGCCACAAGTAGGTCTACACCCGAAGCACGGCTGATGCTAACTACCTGTGTTATCTTGCACAGCCACTTCAAATAAGCCCTATTAGTTTCTCCACTCGATCCCGTCTCCCAAGCCCACATATCCATCCATTCCTCAACTGCTCTGGATGCTGACTGCTGGCAGAACAGACCCCTCCACTGTGAAGGTCCAGAGGGAGCTGCCTGGCCCAGAAGTCACAAGCCAGCAGCAGTGACGAGCTGCTGCAGTGCATAGAAGGCCAGCTCTCTTGCCCACAGGTGGGACACACTCTAGGAACAGTCACCCCAGAGCCCTCTGAGAGGTCACGCTGAGCTGGTCTCCAGCACGTGCCACGTTCTTAAGCTGCTTATGTCCTTTGTACCACTCCACTTTCCTCCTGCTTCTCCTAAAATCACTCATCCAGTACATTACTGAACAAGAATCCCTCTCACAGGCTGGGGAGATAGTTCAGATGCCTGCCTGAGCAAGGTCCTGAGTTCAATCCCTGATACAAAAAAAAAAAAAAAAAAAATCTCTCAACCTCTGGCCCTAGGAAACCTGAACTATGGCATTTAAACTTTAGTTTCTTTATCTGTAAACTAAGACTAGGGGCTAACCTGTTGGATTTTCCTGAAGAATAATGGTAAATGGTCCTGTGCAATGTTCTCTGTAACCTGGACAGAATCCAGCCAAAGTAAGCTATTGCCACCTTCAATATTATTACTAAAACCAAGGACAGTAGCTGGGATTTTTGGTTATTTTTTCCTTTGTTAATACGTGTTTGCAGTAATGTTTGCATTCAACTTGGGAATGGTTACATGTGGCCAGTACCACTTGTTTAGTTCCCTTCCCCTTTCCACCCACCCTCACCTCACCTGTAAGTCCCCTTTTCCCCATTTTCATTCTGGTAATTCTTGGCTGATTCTTATGAAGGTGACAATAATAATGCTTGAATTCACAGTGTTAGTAGATTTCTGTACAAGGTATGTCTTAATTCTACTTCCCTTCCTTTCCCCTCTCCCCTTGTTATTGATCTTATAGACCCTTTCTCATTTGCAATGGATCTTCCCTTTGTTTTCCTTTATCCATTCTTCATTATTTTCTTTGTCTGTATTTTGCCTCATTCAAATGAGAGATACCAAGTGGTATTTAAGTTTGTGTGTCTGATTTCACTCAATATTATGCTGTTTTCCACATGTAGCCATTATCCTACCAGTGTCTCAGATTTGTGCTTCTTTATAACCAAGTACTATTCCATTATGCATAACAACCATGTTTCTTTCCATCCATCTGTTGATGGATATACTGGCTGCTTCTAGGACTTCACTAGTATGAGTTATGCTGCTGTAAACATTGGTATGCATGTCACTGTAATGTAACTTTAGCTATTTGTGGGAAGATATCTAGAAGAGGAATAGCTGAGTCCTATGGAATTTCTAATTTTAGTTCTCTGAGGAATGTCCATGGCAATTTCCATAATAGTTGTATTAACTTACATTCCCACAGCAATGCAAGAGGGATCCTTGTCCACCTCCTCCATGACAGCATTTGTTATTCTTTGATTTCTTGATGATTGATATTCCTTCTAGTGTAAGAAGGAATTTTAGTGTTGCTTAAATTTGAGTTTCCCTACTGGTCATATGTTTTTATATATTTATTGGCTGTCTCAGTTACTTTTCTCTTATTGCTGGGATAAATACTCAGCATGCAAAATGAAAGAAGGAAAGGATTATTTAGCTCACAGTTACTGGAGATTTCAGTCCATACTTGACTGGCTCCAAGGCTGAGTGGCATAGGGCAGAGAGCATTCAGTTCATGACAGCAGAACAGCAACAATGGCAAGAGAGAAAGTCTGTCTCTGTCTCTTACACAACTTCCAGGCTCTCTGCCCCAGGTGAAGTGAAGTACACATACCATAAGCCAAGCAATACTAAGACCTACAATCCCCCAATGGATCACTCATAATCCCGATGAATCATGAGCTAATCACAAACTCTGGAAGTCTCCACCCCATGACTACATGAGGCTTTGGGGAGACATTAGATACAAACCATAACATTGGCTATTTCTACTTTTTTTTTTCTGAGAAGTGTTTGTTCATTCCACTTGCCTATTCCTGGATTAGATGTTTTAGTCTAATTGATTTTTGTGTTCCTTATATATTCTAAATAATATTTTGGGGGGCCCGGCGGGATGGCTCAGTGGTCTAAAGTGCTTGCTCGGGAAAGCTTGGGCGGCTTCAGGAACCGCGGTTCGATCCCCGGCACCACATGCTGCGCCAGTCCTGCCCTCAGGGTGGGCTGAGCCGGCCATAAAAATGAGTGAATAAACAAATAAAGGTTCTGAAACAAGAAAAAAAATAAAATAAAATAAAAAATTCTTTAAAAAAAAAAAAATAATATTTTGTCTAAGAACTAGCTGCAAAATTTTATTCTATGAATTGTCTCTGTTCAACTAATTGATTTATTTTCTATCCAGAAGTTTTTTAATTTGGTGTCATCTCATTTGTTTCTTCTTACTTTTATTTTTTACATAATGGGAGTGTTGCTTAAAACGTCATTTCCACACTGTGGACATAGCTCAGCAGTCTAAGCACCTGCCTGGCAAGTGCAAGGAGTTGCATTTGATCCCTGATACTTTGTGCCAGCTCCAGAACTGTGGGGGCACTGTGCCGGACACCAAAACCAGTTGTGGTGGAACATGTCTGTAATCCCAGTCCTGGGGAGGCTGAGACAGGAGGATCACAGGAGTCTCAGATGCACAGCAAGATCCTGTACCTAATTAATTAATTAATTAATTAATTTAAAAAAATTTTAATCATTTCCTACATCTATGACTTGAAGGGTTTACCTATTTTGTCTTTTAGTAGGTTCAGTGTTCCTGTTTTAATCACAATAGTTGATTCATGTAATTCTCTGCAAGTTACCATTTGTACTACCCCAAAGTGATACATGTGTGCTATTGTGATAGATTTCTAAGGTAACAAACCTTTCTTGGAATTTTCACATAAACATACCAAGTGGAAAATTTCCTAGTTTTTTCCCCAAACTTATTTGACCAGAAATTCTAAGCTATATTTTCCATGCAAGTACATCAATAGTGCTGCACTATGCAGCTTTCTTATCTACCCCCCCACTTTCCATGAGGTATTATTCTCTTGTGAATGTAAGTAAGACCATTGACAGCAACTCATCTGTAAGTCTAAGGCATTTCCTCCCAATTAAATTAGAACCATTTAGGGCTATTTTCCTTCCATTCTTTTTGAGGTACTTATTTACTTATTTATGGGCTATTTATTTCCTTACTTACTTAGAGCATCTAATTGCTTCCTCGAGTAGTCAGTCTTAATCATGAAGGCTATTATGGCATTCCCTAAACTGGATGTTCCTAAACTATGCCTTTTCCCAAGCAGGCAGAATAAAATCATAACAAGAAAATCTCATGCTTACATACACCCACACCCACACACACACCCACACACACACACACACACGCACGCACATGCACATGCACACACTGCCAATATGTCTGAAATACTATGCAGACGTCAATTGTGGTCTTACATATTTCGACACTATTCAAGGTTTAGCTTTAGAATGTCCATATAAGCCTACACACTATCATCATCCATAATGCTAACCCTGCATCAGTACTTGTTTCAGATTTTCACAATGCCTTAAAGAGTAAAAAATGATTCAGTCACTTAACAAATGATTATCAAGGCTCTACTAGGTGCCAAATGCTGTGTTAAGGGTGTGAGGAATGGAATGGTGAGCAGAAATGTAAAGGACACCTGCCCTCTTAAATGTAATGTAGATAGTGGGACTGACTTTAATCAAAGAATATCCAAAAGTAACTCTGATGTGTGCTGTCTGTCTAGCAGAAGCTGAATAACCCCAAACTCTCTGAAAAGGCTTCCCAAATAAATGATTGTTTTATTGACACAGGAAAAATTATAGGAAGCAATAAAGGCAGGAAGACAAGTAATCCAAGGAGAGAGACCCTCACACAAAAAGGTACTGTGGCAGGAAGGAATGGAAACGAATGTTACAGATCTAAGATGAAAACTAAGCAATAAAACTAGCAGCAGTAATCTAGATAATCTATGAGCAAAGTTTAAAAATGAAAGGTCATGTAATTAGAAGCAAGCTTGCTTCAAGCCAAATGTATTTTGTGTCTGCCATGTGCAAAGGACTATGCTCACTTCTGCTCTGTGAAGTGTTCCCTGTGGAGTGTCCCTCCACTCCAGGGCACTCATCCTTCCAGCATGCCTGCCTCAGAAATTGCTCTTGCACAATTTGGAATTACTCTGACACCATGGATACTAAGAGCAGTTAAACCATATATTTTAGATGTAAGATATAACATAAAATCTAATACAAAGCTAGTTGTCTTTAAGAGTAAATCTAATCTCCACTATAGTTTCCTAGATTATGTTCTGATATATGCTTATCAGAACATAATATGTGCTTTAACTTTCCAGAAATGTGTCCTTGCTTGCAAAGGGAGATAGCTTAGTTGTCTAAGTGCCTGCCTAGCAAGCACAAGAACCTGTTTCAATCCTCAGAACCCCACTCATGTTGAGCCAGACTGGAAACCAGGCACGGTGATGCACCTGCAATCCCAGTCCCGGGGAGGCTGAGACAGAAGGATCATTACAAGTCTGAACTGTGTGACAAGACCCCGTATCAAATTAATTAATTAATCTTTTTTAAAAATAAAATTTCATTTTACATGGAGTGCCCTTGCAACCTGGACATCCCCCCATCCCCACCTCTCATCTCTGCCTCTATCATTACTTTCTGGCAGCACAAGGTTGCTTTTCTTTTCACACACCCAAAACAAATCATCAAAACTGGCACATGTGATGTTTCAACACTCATCTCAAAGAGCCCTTATACAAGAAGTCTTTATCTAACTTTCCTGCTAATTCCACAAAGGCAAGTACATTTGCTCCCACTACACTTCTACTTCCCTAGATGTAACTTCTGGCAAAGAAAATTAAGATTGAATAGAACTGAGACAGCAGTGGATCCATTTGTTTTCCTATACATTAATGGACCAGGAATCTAAACCAGCACTATCAAGTGGAAATCGACCAATACAACCCACATTTTTAATTTCTGAGTAGGCATCTGGAAAAAGTGAAGATAGCCAGGAAGATTGCACAGGCCTATCAGCCTCCTATTCTGGGAGGGTGAGGTGGGAGCATCCCAAGTTTTATCCAAGCCTGGACAACTTAGTAATTTAGTGAGACCCTCATCTCAAAATGAAAAATAGGTCAGGCCTAGGGGTTCATGATACAATCCCAGCATTGTGGAAGGCTGAGGCAGAAGGATCATAAGTTTGTGTTTCTCTTAGGTAACTTAATGAGACTCTGTTTCAAAATAAAAAGGACTGGGGATATAGATGAAGGCAAAGTTCCACAGCAAAACTAAACAGATGAAATTAACAGTATTTAACCTATACATCTAATAAGTTACCATTTCAACAAATAATCAACATAAAATTAATAATACTCTATATATTTTCATGCTAAATGTTATAAAATCTAATGTATGTTTTGTACTCACAGCAGTTCTCAATTTGGATTCATCCCATTTGAAGTTCCTGTGTGGTGGGGGCCACTATATTGAATGATCACAGATCTAGATAGTTAGCATCCAAGTAAGGTTAACTAGAATAACCACACAAAACAAAACCAATGTATGTATTCCTATGTTCGTGGTATAAATCCCTTCTACCACTTTCAGCTTTTCTACATATCTGAAAGTGACTTAAGCATTATTAGCACTTGAAAAAATAAAACAGTTATTTCCATTGTTCTTCTTAGGTCACTTTTGTTTGTCCTAAAATTACAGATGTATGAGATAATTGAATGCAGTGAATTAAAGAGCACTCTAAGAATATTTTAATTAAAAAAAATAGTCTTTATATTTCAAGAAAAAGAAATGGCAACAACTAGAATACAGTTGCCTGGCAACATTTCTCCCTGTTCCCCCACAACTAGCTTTCCTCATTTATTTACTTTACATCAAAATCGTTGTCATTTGCATGACTGAAACGACACAAGTTTTCTGAATTCAAGTTTCTCTTCCTGTCTCAGGAAGTGTGGAAACATAGGAGTAGACTATACAGATACAACACTCTAATGTGCCCATTATTCTTGTACAAACAATTCAAGGACTGGCTTGTATTTGTTGAGAAATATAATCTGACTTTACGCTTTCTTTCACTTGCATTTTCAACGACTAATTGTTGATCATATATAATATGGCACACCTTTTGCTAGGCCCAGGACAGTACGAGAACTGTCTTTCCTGAGTGCGCAGCCTCTTGGGGGGCCCACGCATTGAACATGCTGTGACGTACATGGTAAAAAAAGGTATCTACCATGGCATCTGGTGGTATAGGCTTCCAGGAGCTTGGATTTGCAGGAATTAGGAGTCCCTTATGAGGGTAGGATAGACCTCAAGGTGACCTGGCTGTTAATGAAGCTAAGCAACAGCTCCAGGTCAGTTCACAAAGAGTGAAATACTATCCAAGACCCAGGTGCCTATGAAGATAGTTGGCTGCAGTGGGTTAAAAAGAGTGTCCGACTATTGGCCTGGAGATGGTGGTGGGATGATTAAAAGGAAGCAAAGACAGGACGTGATGACAGGCAGCAAATAGATAAAAGACACAAGAAAAATGAAGAGTCAGGAAAAAATTAAAGGACTTCATTAATCACAATCAAAGATCAAGAATGGATTTAGACCATTTATCAAGTTGCAATATAGACAGGAAATTCATTCAATGAAAAAGGATAGGCCCTATGCATGTGTTATCTTACTTAATTCTCTCAACAGTATAGTCTGTAATGAGGAAAATGAAGCCACGTGGTTTAGTCAATTGGCCACTATTATCTGCTAGTTAAGTGATACATAAGGGATATAAACTCAGGTGTGTCGTCCCACAACATCAATGTCCTTTCCACAGGGCCAGTTAAAACAGAGAATCTTCTTAGCTGATGTCTGGAAAGTAATTGGGGGGAGGGGGCTGGAGTTGTAGCTCAGTAGTAGAATTCTTGCTAGTAATGCATGAAACTCTGGGTCCCATTCCTGGCAACACAAAGAAAAAGTAATTTATAGTGTTCAGTTGTTGACTGAGTTCTCTAGGAAAAGTTGATAAGCCTTGTCTATTTGGCCTGAATAAGAACGCTGAGAATTTTGCTAGTTCTATCACCTTGTGCATGCGTAAGTATTTAAAATGGTACATGTACAGTGCCCTGAGCTAGCAGGAATAGTGACACATATAAATTTTCCTGTTTATTTTACATTCTAATTAGCAAAGTTCCCATTTTTAAAAAACCGTAACATGCTAACATCATTAACAACACTAGACAAATTAATGGCCTTGGTCCAGTAATATTTTATGGGTTTTAAATGATGTTTTTAGGATACATTTTAAGAGAAAACTAAGTTTAAGAAAACAACAGTATTTTAATTCTTTAAAAGAGTCTTTTCAAGAAAAAGAAATGATGCTTAGATCAGGGAGCAACTGTACCTTTCTAATATATAATCTAGCCATTTTCTACTAAAGTTCATTAACTTTTCATAACTGCATTTTAATGCAGTAAGGCCTAGAAACTAAGTATTTTTCCCACTTTGCAGAGCTAAATTGGCAGCACAAATCTGCTTCTGTCTGCTGCTTAGCACTGTAGTTGTGGCCCTCTCAGGAAAAAAAAAAAAAGATAGATTTAGAAAAAATTTGGAGACAGGTGGGCCATATGTGAGATCTCAAGGGAGATATCACTATAAATTATCAAAACATGGCTGCAGAATAGGCCCACCCGAGACGGCTGGCTTTCACTGTGGCTTGCTCCCCTCAGTCTTGTTTCTTGCACCATATGAGCTGCTCCTCTCCCTGCTACCTGTCCTTGAATAAACACAACTCTCCAAAGGGAAAGAGGTCCTCTGTTTTCTGCACCTTTTATGTCATCTAAATTAATCTTGGCCCAAGAATGGAGCTTCTAATCTTGTGTGCCTCCACCAGAGAGCCAGGGTTATGTAAATGCTAAACTGATTGCTTCTGCAACAACTGACCCTGTAAACTTTCAGTGATCACAGTCAATGATTGTAATTGCCAAAGTGTGTGTCTCCTAAAGGGAAAAGAAATCTTCACATAGAGCTGGGACACAAGTGTTTAGTCTCACAGGTGCCTATGAGAAAGAAGGCACAGAGAGCCAGGCGTGGTGGTGCACACCTGTAATCCCAACACTCGGGAGGCTGAGGCAGGAGGATTGGTGTGATTTTGAGACCAGCCTAGGCTACAAAAGTGAGTGCAAGCCCAGTCTGAACTGCATAGTGAGACCCTGTCTCAAAAAGACAAAAAAAAAAAGAACGAAAGAAAGGAAGGAAGGAAGGAAAGAAGGAAGGAAGGAAGGAAGAAAGAAAGAAAGAAAGAAAGAAAGAAAGAAAGAAAGAAAGAAAGAAAGAAAGAAAGAAAGAAAGAAAGAAAGAAAGAAAGAAGTCACAGAGTGGTTCACAATGGTTACTGGCACACTACAGATAAGGAAGCATCACGGGGGACTGACTGATGCTCCCCCTGGACAGCAAGCAAAGTCACAAATTCTAAGGCTGGGGATGCATCTCAAGTGTGCAGCATTTGTATGCACAAGGCCCTGGGCTCAGTCTCCAGCACCACGAACAAATATAATATTAATTAGTAGGATATCATGCTAGTAGTCTACGCTGGGATTAATGTCATGCTGGTGCTGTTTCTTTATACATTATTCATGCATTTTGATGCTTTTTAAGATAGCAATTCTATTGAAATATAATTCCATTCCATATAATTCACCTATTTGTTTAAAATGTACAAAACAGGAGCCTAGCAGGATGGCTCAGTGGTCTAAAGCGCCTGCTTAGGAAAGCTTGGGCAGCTGCAGGGACCGCAGTTTGATCCCTGGCACCACATGCTGCGCCAGCCCTGCCCTCAGGGCAGGCTGAGCCGGCCATAAAAATAAATAAATAAACAAACAAACAAAAGTTCTGAAACAAGAAAAAATAAAATAAAATAAGCAAATTTCAAATGTGCAAAACAGTGCATTTTAATATACATCAAATTGTATGTTTATTACCACAGTCAGTTTTGGAATGTTTTCTTAAGTCCAAAAGAGACTCTGTACCCCTTAAGCTATCATCTCCACTATTTCCCAGTCCCTGCTCCCCACCCTAGACAACCACTAATCTATTTTCTGTCCCTGTGAATTTGCTTATTCTGGACAGTTTATATAAATGGAATTACAGAAGATTTCATTCTCTGAATTCAAGGTCATCTGTGCTGCAGCATGTATCAGTACTTCATCATTCTATGGCCAAATAATATACTGTTGCATGACAGGAGGGCATTTCATTTACTCATTCATTAAGTCATTGGCATTTCGGTTGTTTTCCCCTTTGAGCCATTGAGAATAACTTTGAAGTGAACAATCACAAATTTTTATGTAGGTGCTGTACCTGTTTTGATTTCCCTTGGGTGTATGAAGTAGAATTTTAGAATCCTGTGACTAGAATTACCTTTGCAGGAACCACCAGAGTATTTTCCAATAAGGTCACATGCACTGCCTTACATTCCCACCATCAAACATAAAATACTGCTGTCTCTTTACGTTCTTATAAGCATTTGCTATTATCTTTGTGCTTTTCATTTCCCCACCCTCATGAATGTGAAGCATTATCTCAGTGTGAGGTTTTCTCCTAAGTACTATACTGAGAACATATAGTCATACATATTTTGGAAATGCAAAGTAGTATAATTTTAATAAAGTATGGGATGCAAAGTCAAGCTAATAATGCATTTATTGCCTCTAATTTTTAGCATATTTTGTAATTAGAACATTTGACACTTATTCAGCACTATTGACATATACACAGCTTACCTATTAGCTGTATTCATCATACTGGAATGCATCTTTTTTTAATGGATATTTTAATAAATCAAACATTTCTTCTCTGAGGCATTTGCCCCTTCCACCATGACCTCACCATTCCTCTCCATTCCTTCGACTTTGTTAAGCACCAGTCTACTTTCTGTTTCTATGATTTCAGCTGTTTAAGATTTCTCACATCGGGCCCCGGCGAGATGGCTCAGTGGTCTAAAGCTCCTTCTTGGGAAAGCTTGGGTGGCTTCAGGGACCGCGGTTCGGTTCGATCCCCGGCACCACATGCTGCGCCAGCCCTGCCCTCGGGGCAGGCTGAGCTGGTCATAAAAATGAGTGAATAAACAAACAAAGGTTCTGAAACAAAAAAAAAAAAAAAAAAAAGATTTCTCACATAAGTGAAAATGTGGACTATTATTGACCCTTTAGTGTTTTATTTATGTGATTTAGAATAACACTTTTCAATTCTACCTCTATTGTCTTGTATGACAGAATTTCTTCCTCTTTTAAGAGCAAGTATTATGCTACTTTGTGTACCATATCTTCTTTATCTATTCATCTTTCTTTGGTGTTTTTCACTTCTCCCTTTCTTAGACACTTTGATCCATTCCATAAATCATCTATTGTAAATACTATTTCAGTGACCATTGGAGAGCAGGCATTGCTTCAACATACTGACTTTAAATCTTCTAGAGGAATATCCAGAAATGGGATTAGATCACCTTTTGAGAAACCTTTCTATTTTTTTCGTAATGAATGTACAAATTTGCATTGCTACCAATAGTAAACAGGGCTTCTCTTTCTTTTTTTTCCATGTCCTTTCCAACAGTTATCTTTTGTCTTTTATAATGCCATTCTGTGTGTGTGTGTGTGTGTGTGTGCGTGTGTGTGTGGTGCTGGGGATTGAAGCAGAGGACCTTTGCATACTAAGCAAATACCATGTAACAACCAGTCTAGCAGATGTGAGGGACTCTCTCACTGTGGTTTTAATTTGAACTTTCCTAATGATTAATGATGGAGAACTTTTTTCATGCACCTAGTAACCATTTATATATCTTCTGAGACCTGTCTATTCATGGCCTTGACCACTTCTTAATCAGATTTTTTTCTCCATAGGGCTTATTATTTTATATTTCAGATTTATATTTCACACTTATAGATGAATAATTTGAAAACATTTTTCCCAGTCCATTTATGATCGCTTCATCCTGTTAAGGGATGCCTTTATTCTGCAGTTTTTAATTTTGATGCAATCCCCTATTTGTATATTCTTTTTATTTTGTGGTACACATGTAATTGCGATTCTTTTTTGTTGGTGATGGTGAATTTGGGGACTTTTTGGGTTTTTTTTAATTGTTCTCAGATAAAGCCAATAGAATAATATACAAATTTGTATGCATTATAACATATAATTATTGTTATATTAGCTTATCTACATCATCTATAATTATTCTTTGGTTGGTTTCTGCCATATAATATATATACATTATATATATATATATATATATATATATATATATGTGTGTGTGTGTGTGTGTGTGTGTGTGTGTGTGTGTGTATGCTCTATTATAAAGTACTCCAAATGAAGAACTATGTCTGATTCTTTTAATAACTCTAAAACACATTAAAAAGTGTTGAGTATATAGTATATAAGTAAATTACTAACTTTAGAAAAATTCACATATTAAATCCATCTCAAAAGGTAGAATGACACAGGAAGATTCTTTGCTATTTGTTTATTTGTGTGTTCTTGAAATAGTAAGATCCATAACGAGGAGAGAGACTTTTCTTATTTTGCACCTTAAGTGCTTGAACAAAGTCCATTTAGAAATGTTGAGCTCCTGCACATTTGCTAATGTCCCCAGTGGAGACAAATCGAATGATCATGTTCACAAATTATGGTTTTTGTTCATATTTCTAACCTCAAGCCATTATGTCATTTGCTATAATGCAATTTTTTTATAATGCAATTTTGATAAAAATAAGAATTGGATTTTATCCATGCAATTTACAGCCAAGAAGTGCTTTCCTCACCCCTCTTCCTTGACAGCCTTTCAGAGGTCATTATGGTGTTGCTGCCAGGGATGGGTCCTGCAGGCTAGAAGCTCCTGGAGTGGCCTGGTTGCTCTGGGGCAGGCAGCAGCACCTACAATGAAGCTCTGTCCAAAGCAAACCATTGCGACTGGGCTGTGTAGTGCTTATCTTTGTGCAGTGGAGTGTAGGAGGGTATGATCTTTGCACATGCCTCAGTGAGACCATTTTTCAGCAGTATCAGGGCTGATCTGGATGTTCCCTCCTAAAATGAAGATCTCAGTTTGCATGATCTCAAAGCAAGGAAAAGTCTAATTCACAAAGGTCTGTAGATCTTGTTAAAGATAAACACTCTACGTAAAAGTTTGATACTGTTAGGGCTGGTCAGATAGCTCAACAGATTGAAATGTCTGCTTGGGTAGATACAAGGGCCCAAGTTCAGTCCCCAGCATGCCTTGCTGGCCCTGCCCCCAGAACCCGCTGAGACTACAACTGAGGCTGGGTGTGGTGGCACACACCTGTAATCCCAGCACTTGAGAGGCTGAAAACAGGAAAATCAATGCAAGTCCAATCTGAGCAGAATATATTTATTAGAGAAAAGAAAGTCCCTGTCCGGGAAAAGGACAGGTGAGGGTTCCCCAGTGGTTTATCCCGGGGAAGCTGTCTCTTCTGGGGACTTTTATAGAGGAAAACCATGTAGTGAGGTGGGTCAAAGGTAATGGAGAACATGAGAACTTGCTTAGATGGGCATGAGGTTGGACAAAACTATGGCCAACCAATGAGATTACAAGCACCATTGCTCAGGTAAAATTGATTATACTTGGGATCAAGTGGGAAAGCAAGTCATGTAACAAGTGGACAAGAACAGTGAACAAAGTCTCTTTCTGTTGGGCTTGGGCTAGTGATTCTTTAAAGCTCTTTCAAGGTGATTAATACTTATTTAGCATATCAATCCCTGATTCCCATCCTTAGGGAAGTATGTGGCTGTATTTGTTTATACTTGTCTTGAGATCTGCAGAGGAGTAACTATGTAGTGAGACCCTGCAGACCCTGTACTGTGCTAAATATATATATAAAAAAATTTACTATTGTTAATTATGGTGACTTCTTAATGTCCCAGGAAAGCTCTGTAAAAGTGGATAATTTTTGTCTCCTGTAACCAAAGACTGTCCCTGTCAGAGATGTTCCCAAATTAAAAATGTGTATTTGGGTTTCAATTTCATTGAGAGGCACTAGAAATTTAAAATTCAAAGAAGCTTGTAAAATGCTCATTTTTAATTTCTACAAATCTAGAGACAAGCAAATATTATTAGTCAGACACATAGTTTTCAGATACAAATGAATAATATAATTAGTTTTCACATAAAAAGGAAGGAAAAGTCATGACCTTACCAGCACTTTTTTTTGCTGTGGCCATTACTTAAAAGTGGTCATTAGCTATATTAGCTATATTAGCTTAATATTTTTACAAAAAAAAAACTAAGATTTATATAATTTTTAATTATTTTTTAACTTCAGAACATTGCAATATAGTTCCAATAAAGAAATGTGATTTGAAGATCCTGTTTGTACTGGGATTTTTTTTTCTTTTATGAACCTAAAGCAATGCATTTAACACTAAAGTTATAAGGGGTTAGAGTTTCCACAGCTTAATCATTGGTAAAAAAGGAGATTCCATAATGGCTGACACTCCATAATGAAAAACTGTTATTTTGTTGGGGTTTGTTTTGTTTTGTTTTGTTATCGTTGCCTAGGGAGTTTGGATTTTTGAAGTACTAGAGATTAAATACAGGGCCTTCACACTGATCTATACCCCTAGTCCTTTCTGTTTTTATTTTGAGGCAGGGTCTTCTACATCACTGAGTTGCTCAGGCAGAGCTTGGACCTGTAATCCTCCTGCCCCAGCCTCCCAGACCACTGAGATTTTAAACAGGCATGTGCTGCCACACCTGGCTGAAAGCTGTTACTGTTATTATTACCCTGATCAATCAAGTTGCATCCACCATTAAGCAGCTTATCATTCCTGGTCACACTTTCTCCAATGAGTTCTATTGTAGTTATGTAAATATTACATTCTTCCTTGTCAAACTCAAAGGTTTCATAGGTAGAAACACTAATGAACCCTTATAATATGATTAGCTGAACCTGTAACTGTGTTGTCTTTACAATAACCCACAAGTGTATCATTTTCACTTATGACAAAACTGTGGTAAAGTTTAAGCCCCCCACACTTTCAATATTATAAGACACCTGAGCAATCTGTAACCAAAATCCAAAGGCCTTATTGCAAAGGCCTTGCTTTTTATCCTATTTTAAGTCATTTTCTTTTCAAGTACAATAGAATGTTAAAAAGTATATACTTTCTCTCTCAAAAACTGTAATAACTCAAATTAAGCTAACTCAGTGTTGCCTAGTAGGGAAAAATCTGATTTAATTAATAAATTCTAATGGTTTATGAGCAGCATGTCATTTGTTTCTATGTAAACAGCACTCCTACAGGGCTTGTCAGTGCTGAAAACAATTTGTTCTTTAAGTATTTTAAACATTCCCTCTGCAATCTGGTTTACACTATTAATTTTACACTACTAAAAATGTGTTTACCAAGGAAAACTAAGCCAGCCCAGCTTGGGCCTGTCAAAATGATAACAAATTTTGAATTAGTAGAATTTTTATTAGATTTTTAAATATTTTAATGAATTTCGGAGTCCACACAAGATAATTATCTAAAATCTCAAGTCAGCTAACTCATCCTTTGAAAAACAAAGAAGGGAAGAATGATGGAGGAAAACAAAAGGAGGAAGGGAGGGTGGGGAGGAAGAGGCTGGATCAGCTTCCCTACCAGCTTAGCAGCCTTTGAGCTGTCATCCCATAAGGGCCTCTCCATCATGTTGTCATTAGTGGTCAATGATCTGAGAGTTAGCGACTATACACAGAGGACCCTCCTTCATGGGCCTCCACAACAGCTGAGTCAGTGGCAGTGGCCTGCCAGCTTCTGAAAGTGGGACTCAGTGTGTACAGCGGTATAATCTTTTCCTGCATATGTACCCAGGTAGCAGAAGAGAAAAAATACTTGTTTCCTTAAACGAAGACTCCAACCTGCTCCATCCATAATTGTCCCGATTGTCTCAATTAATCCTGGATCTTCATTCAAACCAATTTCTCTTCTGGGTCAAGTGGCTTTCAGTGAATGACACAGAAGTCATTAAATGATGACAACAGCATATGGAACAGTCCAGTGCTCCTCTGTCTGCCCTGATGGCTGGTGGTAGTCACTTTGTGCTGTTTATGAAGGAAAGCAAGTTCAAAGTAGATATTTGGATTTTTTTTTTAAAAAAAACTCTCTTATTCTGAAGTTTAGCTTTTTTATCTTCATATGTATGTCTTTTATTCTGAAGACATTTTCTTATCTCTCTTTTGGTTTTTAGAAACAGAAACAAAACCCAGAGCAAAAAGCCCTCTGATGGTTCCCTTAGTTAACACATTCAGCCTGCTATAGAGGAGGTATAAATAATTTATTGAGTTTCCATTAAGGTCAACCAGAGTGCACATGACGTGCAGTGAGCTTGTGGTAGGGGCGGGTGTGCTCTGAGCTAATGACCAAGTATCCAGGTAGAGAGGAGGAGGCTGCTGCATCCATTGAGTGCAGATGTGTCCTGATGTGTAGATTACTGGTACAGATAAGAAAAATAACACAAAGAGAGAAGATAACTGTGATAGGCTTCTACAAGCGGCATGTTACGTATCACCAATCCCAGCACTTACTCGGCTTTCCTTGAACAGCTTGATCAACCATCTGATGTTTCCTCAGAAGCATTTGTGAAGGAATAGGAACTGTTGCCGGCCAGTTTCTATTAGAACCCTGGTTAATTAAATCCCTCACAAGGGATTCTGTTTGCTTTAATGAAATGCGTGTGAGAAGGAATCAGAACCTGCATTAGCTACTTATAAGATGTGTGTGCACTGCTGACACCTCAAATTCAAAGGCTCTAGCACAGAACTCCTCATCTCCCCAAACCTGCTGCCCTGGCCAACCGTGCCTCCCTCATCTCAGCTGAGTCTGCCCCCACCCTCGGCCCTTCTCCCACAAAGCCCTCCAGAGTCTCGGCATTTCCGCAGCAGACCCCTAGCTCACCGCTGCCAACTATTCTGGGTCTGTTTTTCCTTTCATTTCATCTCACCGTCAGCTGAATTATTTGAACTATTTAAACAGAAACTGGGCTCTACTGGAAACATTTGGGTGCCACCTTCACTCCCTTGCCCTACGGTGAGCAGTTATGCACTTGATGCACCTATGGCTTGGGATGGTATTCCCTGGGCCAGGCGCTCAAAGCCCTTCTGCTGCTATGGAAATGCTCTACCCCGGGCCTCCCAGTCCCAGCCTGTGCCTCAGTTTCCATTTTGTTCTGCTTCATTGTCCTTAGCCTTCTGTCATAGAGGCTGGAATGTTCCTGAAACGGACATATTTTGCTATGTGAATTTTATGAGACAATTTACTTTGAATATGTGTAGTATAGTGTTTGGCACTTACTAGTTAATAACCAATGACAATCATTATCAAATCACTTAGAATATACTCAGAACAATAGCTAATAAATATTGATCTTCTCCCCTTTTGAGCTGCTTACCTGCAATAGTCACTCATAAACTTTATAAATAATTTTTCTCCTTAAAAGCTTTGGACTTTCTGAGTTCCCAAAACACTGAACTCTATCGTGATTTCTACATATTTGGCTTCATATGTGTGGAATACTTGTCTTGCTGCTCCTCCTTTTACTGCCTCTTTTCTGTCTGGTCCCTGTGAATGTCACCTCATCAGCAAAGTACTCTTTGGCTACTCAGAGAAAGCCGCCGCCCACCCTCTCTAATTTCATTTTTCCTCCTTGGTGCTTAGTGTTACTTAAGACATCTGTTCATCTGCAGTGCTTTGCGGGCACCATCTCCTGCTTACCTCCCAGTTTAGGCCCGTGAAGGCACCCTCCATGATCTCTTTGCCCCTAGAACCCCAGCTCCTGCCAGAGGTCTGCCTTGTCACCCTTACTGTGGTCACTCAATAAATATTTGTTGAATTAATGATGCTTTTCAACCCTTTTTATATATTTACATGTGTACATAAGGACTTAAAAGAATTATCAGTAATAGAAAAAAGCAATAAAAAAAACTGAGTGTGAAGAGCTTACAGTTTTTGAAAAGACAATTCACATTATGAAATGTGTGCTGTATTACTATTAGAATATTATTTCACTGCCCTTTCTGTCCTTCCCAGGCCCACATAATATCAAGAGCATTCTCCTGGAAACAAACTTTACTTGTCCTAAGGTCAGGGGGTGCACCTTCAACAGAATGCCCTATGAGATGAGTTGCTAGAGCAATGCTTAGAAAATGAGCAATTGTCCTGTAATTATGATTGCATAGATTCATTTTAAATTCATGTTCAGTCATCCAATTTAAGTTTCTACTCATATTCTTTGCATAACAAGTCCAATATGATTTATACAGTACCCCAGAATTATGAAACTTTCATCCCAGGAGTACCTGACTTAAAAATTCTTGTCATTGCATTGCTCTATTTGAAAGAATATCTCACGGAAGAGTCCTTTGTGCAGTGGGCCTCTGGACAGGGACATTCCAGGACCTCTCAGAAAACATGTACAGTGACACTCAGGAATAGATGTGCTTCCTGAAGCAAATGCCATTGACACCTCTCATTTTACAAATTCCTTTTTAAAAGAAAATCAAAGTTCCCTGAATCAAGTAGGAAGGTAGTATTTCTTAAATGGGACTCCTGTTTTAATTCATTTCCCGTCAAGTTGATTGAAGGTTAAATTGATTTAATTCAAGTGTCGTCTTTTCCAGAAAGCTGTCCCAGACATCTGACATGATTTGTGCTTTTTTGGTGTTCTCACACCATCAGTTAGCCAATGGCTTGGAGATATGTCAATTGCTCATTTATGAACCTTTTGCTCTCCCTGTTTTAGAAATTGTTCTATGTACATGAATAACACCTAATTAACTTATCTCAAAATGCCATATTGTGAGGCATATGGCTGATAGGAGAAATCAGGTGGCTCCAGATGTGAATATCTACTCAGTTACAAGATGTTCTGACCTTTGCTCTGTGCAATAAGTTCTGTGTTGAGCATGTCTTACAACAGTAAGCTAGAGATGTTCTTGTTGAAAATAAGTAGTAGTTCTTATTTAAACTTAAAAATTAGTTAAATGAGTCTACTCAAGGGTAATGTGGGGCACATTTGTTATTAATCTAATTAGAGAGTAGGCACATATTGTTTGCCCTTCTTTTTCAGAGTTTTCATGAGTTATTCTCTATAAATCTACTCATATTTAAAGTAAGACTGCAGTAGAAATGGTGTGATCCAGCCAGTGGGAGCATCTCTGATTCCATCCTTATTTTTCCTTTGTGTAAATGAAGACACCACTGAGGCCATTTTCTAGATTGCAGCAGTAGACCACTTCCTGTGGTAAATCGCAATGATTTTTAACTGTTTTCTTCTTTTTACTTTTATCATATAAGCTGGCATGCAGATTCATAGGAAATAACTGTTCTGATTCTTTTTTTTTTTTTTTTTTTTTTTTTTTTTTTTTTTTTTGTCTTTTTGAGACAGGGTCTCACTATGCAGTTGAGGCTAGCCTTGAGCTCACTTTTGTAGCCCAGGCTGGTCTTGAACTCACACCAATCCTCCTGCCTCAGCCTCCCGAGTGCTGGGATTACAGGTGTGAGCCACCACACCCAGCTTTGTTCTGATTCTTAAAAATATTTAACACTAAAAAACAAATACTGCAGACCTGAAAGAAACTCATGTCTTTGGTCAGTGAAATAACTCTACATGCTGATGGAGGTTGGTTTTGGTTTTATTCTTGTTTTCTTAACTTAATTATGGTACATTTATGTTTTTGATAAAGATTTTTACTACTTAAAAAATACTCTTAAAAATAAAAGAGGCCCTTAAAACATAATTGTCTATTTTAAATGAACACTTTAAAAAAAACTCCTAGTTTAAGTGCCAGAGTTACACCCCCAACAAGAAGATTTAAAATGGAATGGGTGCAGAAGGAATCTCTAGCCCCACACAAAGCCAAAGCCCAAGCCAGAGTTCTAAAGGCTGAGCTGAACAACATCCACAGTCATGAAAAGAAGATCTGCAGGTCACCCACCTTCTGCAGGTCCCAGTGCACTACTGCTTTGGAGGCAGCCCAGATGCCTTCAGTGGAACACCCTGAGCAGAAACAAGCATGACCTCTGCCATCATTACAGTCCCCCAACCATAGAGGCAACATAAAGAAGACAGAGGACAGCGTACTGCATTCATCATGGATGTCAAGGCCAACATGCATGGCATCCAACAAGCTGTGAAAAATCTCTGTGACACTGGTGTGGCAAAGGCCAGTGCCCTGATCAAGCCTGGTGGAGAAAAGAGAACATATGTTTGATTGGCTGCTGCTCCTGATGCTTCAGATTCCACCAACAAGACTGAGAGCATTTAAACTGAGTCCAGCTGATAAATTCTAAATACATTTTTTTTCTAAAAAAGTAAAACATATAGCCATGCTATGGTGGTGCATGCCTGTAATCCCAGCACTTGGGAGACTGAGGCAGGAGGGTTGGTGCAAGTTTGAGACCAGCCTGGACTACAAAAAGTGAGCTCAAGGCCTTAACTGCATAGCAAGACCCTGTCTCAAAAAGACAAAATAATGAAATAAAATAAAATAAAAAGTAAAATATAACATTCTGAGTTGGTGTGGTTAAAAAAAATGGAGCCACTAAAAAAGGAAGAACCTTGCAGAGTATCAAGAGTCACATCTGAACAGACGGCTCCTTTGGATCCTTAAAGATCAAAACATCAACCCATCACTAACCAAACCATGCTTTAGTGGGACTGTGTCACTTACTTCTTTCAAAGTCCTCATTTATCAAAATCAGAACCAGTCAGTAACTAGAATGAGGGCAGAAGTGGTAGGTAGTAGAGGAGACTGGGCCAGCACACAGAAAAGTGGCCTGCACCCTGAATCACTGTCACAGAGAAGAACTGAACCTGGCTCAGTAAGCAGTTGAAAGAAGAGAAGAGAGTTTGGTTCAGTCTTCTACTATGGAGTTGATAGCCAGAATTAAACTGGACTTAGGAGGAAGGAGAAATGAGTATGAGGTCATATATAGAGGTCTGAAGAAAGAAGCAAACACAAGAAAACTGCAGACCCCTTCAGGACTCTATGTACATTAGGAAGTAGGCAAAGGAACGGAGCTGCGTTATGGCCTTCATAAGTTTTAGGTACTTTTCCCTTTGTGGGTCCCTTCCTTCATTAAAATATTTACAAATAATATACCTTTTCTGAAGGATACAATGAACTCCTACAACTCAGTAGCAATAAAAAACTTTGTTTATCCATATATTTATTTATTTGGAAAAATAAAAAAGTAGTGCTACAAAGAAGACTTACAATACATCCAAAAGAACTGAAGTCAAAATGTCAAAGTGACACTTGCCAACCCATATCCACTGAGGCATTACTCACAATGGTGAAGGCATGGAAAATAGATAAATGTCCACAAACAGAAAATAGGATACATATAGTGCAATATTTTTCTGCCTTAGAAAATAATATGTTTTCAGACTGAGCATGGTGGCATGTGCCTGTAATCCCAGCACAGGCTGAAAACAGAAGAATCACTACGAATCTGATCTATGTAGTGAGACCCTGTAAACCTTTTTTTTTTTTTCTTTTTGAATGTGTACAGAATTTTTTTCTGGTTTCCTGAACCATACAGGATAACAATTGTTTACATAGGACTTACACTATACAAAGTATTATTTTAAAAGTCTAGAGATGAATTCAAATATATAAGAGGATAGGTTGCCATTTTATACAGGGGATTTGAACATCCATGGATTTTGGCATCCACAGCGACAATGGCAGCCTAGAACTGGTATCCAAGGGGTGATACTACTTTCACCTGAAGCTGTTTCAGGTCCTGCAGTGGGAGACCCTGTAACCTTGTGCTTAATACATTAAAAAAAAAAAAAAAAGAAAGAAAGAATATATGGATGCAAGTGGAGAACATTACAGTAAGTGGTGTCTTAGTTACTCTTCTCTCATTGCTGGGACAAGTACCCAACACTTAAAATGAAAGAAGGAAAGGTTTATTTAGCTCACAGTGACTGGAGGTTTCAGTCCATATTCAGCTGGCCCAAGGCTGAGTGGAACAGGACAGAGAGCATCCAGCTCATGGTGGCAGAACAGCAACAGTTGTGACAGAAGCAACTAACCAACCAGTGCTGCAGAAAGCAACAATGCTAGTCTATCTCTCTGTCTCTCTTTATATCACATTCAGGCTCTCTGCCTCAGCCTATCGACCTTAGGTCACACCCATAATCCCAGCAGTACTCAGACCCATAGCCCCATCAGTACTAAAACAGGTAATCCCAGTGGATCATGAGTCAAGTCTCAAACTCTAGAAGTCCCTGCCCCATGATTGCGTGAGGCTTTGGGAGGACAACTAGACATAAACTATACAAGTGGAAAGAGTTGGTTTCAAGGCTGCTAGGGGCTGAAGGGAGAGAGAAAGGAGAGTGATGTGCTGTGTCGTTCATAAATAAAGTTTTCATTTATGTACAATGAACATTGTGTAAATACTAAAGTGTTGTTGCAAAAATAAATTTTAATGGATTAAATTTATGACCACATTGCAATAATGACAAATGCAATCCAGCCTGGATTCTTGTGTAATAGTTGTTACATTCATATTTTCTTCTGGTTCTAAATTAATTTAAGGTTATTGAAGAGAACTTAAACATTCCTCTTACGACATTCCCATCTGGAAGATAGCAGGATGTCCCCTAATTGGAAACAGTGTAGAATAATGCCTCAACTTCACTTCCACCATAAAATATGACCTTGAATAAATTAATGTATTTAAGCATTAGCTTTGTCATAAGTTGTAGTGTTAAGACTTAAATGAGATAATGTACACAAAATATTTTGTCTACTGCCTACTTCAAATCCCTAAATAATAGCAGAGTGAGGCACATCAAAAACATTTGAAGGGCTGGAAAGATAGCTCAGCAGACTAAGAGCCTGCTTTGGCAAATCCAGGGACCAGGGTTCAATCCCCAGTCCTGCATGCTTCACCAGCCCCGCCCCCAAGTTGCATTGATCTGGCAAACAAGTCTGGATGTGTTGGGGCATGCCTATGATACTAGCACTGGAGATGCAGAAAACAGAAGAATCACTGCAAGTCAGAGCTCCATATCAAATACACAAATATGTACCAAATACATAAAAATGGAGAAAAAAAAGTTTGAAATGGAGTGAAAAGAAGTGGCTTCCAACTCTGTTTCTTTTCCCCCATAGTAGGTGTGTGACCATGAGTAAAGCATGTAGCCTTTCTGGGTCTTAGATTCATCATCTGTAATAATCTCTGCCCTGGCCACTTTAGAAAGTTCCTAAAAGGTTTGCATGACACTACAGATGTAGAAGCACGTTTATTGTACCTAAAATCATTACATAATAAGAATTATCACTACAGAGATTCAAAATTATGTAGAGCTTTGTATACAGTACCTGGAACACTGAAGCTACTCAGTAGATGTTTATTGAATGAATGAATTAGTGCCTGACAAAACTCCTAACAGTGAAAATATTAAAATCTTGACTGGTACATTTCATTGTGAAAAAAGAAAATCATTGCAAAGGCAGCCCAAGACAAAGATGACAAACAGTTCTCACAGGGATACTATAGCTCACGATTCTTAACTCTTTTACCAACATGAAAGTGCTTAAGTTGCAAGCTTCTGGAAGACGTGCATTACTTATACTCATCTGTTACTTTGAAATTGAATTTAATTTATGCAGTAGGACTCTTACTCTTCTAGTCACAGTGTATCTTCATACAAAAATATGTTATTTCCTTCAAACTCTTGCTTTGTAATTTGTTCAATAAGGGTCTCAAATTTAAAAGATCTGATCATACACATAATTAAATGCATAAATTGTTCTCTGTGTTCCTTTAAATTTGTGTTACTAACCATATATTCAGTAGCTGCTTGACAAATATGCTTTGTATTATAGAAGATACAATAGTTCTTTTCATATTGTAGGAAATACAATAAAAGTGTTTTATAATTTGGCAGAGAACTACAACCAAATCTGGGAGCTCCTAGTACATGGACCAGGGGCCTGATAGTTTCCAACTTGGGAGGATGGCCCCTCCATGTTGAAGAACAGTGAGCTCAGATGTAAGGAAATCTCATGTCGGGTTGCTGTCATCACACAGCCTTGAGTCACTTGAGCTGTGATCACTTGCTTGTTACAATGGAAAGTGTCTTTGGAGAATGTTAGTGGAACATTTTGGGGAAATTTCTTCTTTTGGCAGTGTTAGAGTATCAATTGGCACCTCCACAGTGCAGCTGTGATCCTGACTGGCGTTCTCAGCAGAAGAGCACTGACGGTCTCTCCCAGGCGAAGAGCTCTGTCATTAGAGGCCCATGCATTCCCACAATTTCCCAGTCTGCCTCTAAGCTGCTCATCTCTTTAAGTGAATTCCTTGGTGCCTCTTCTACAGTTTTCTCCCTTTCCCATCCATTCTTATGTAGCACTGTATGTGCAGTGGAGGAGTCCCTAGGTAACAGTTTGGATGTTAATCAGTTTTAGTTCTGGGAGGAAAAACATGGAGAAGAATCTTGAGAGTTTACTTGTAAGTTAGGAAAATTTCTGACTCTACTCTCTGTCCTGAAAATGACTATCATTAGGAAATTGTCATGAGTGATACATAATAACAATAGCAAGATTCTCTACGCAGAAAAGAGAGCAGTTTCTATGAAAGAAGAGCCTAAAGTTAGAAAGTTCATCCTTTGCCTAGCCTTCTCTCATGAAGATAAAGTGAAGTAGCTATCAAGAAATGAAGTCATCCTAGCACAAAAATCTTCCAAAAACCTGTCAGCTCATCTGCCTAGTACAACTTCTGTATTTCTCTGGTGAGTTGGAGGGGGGGAAGCTTTGTCCTCAATCATTTTAAGGAATGGTATCTCTACTCCACAGTGACTCTGCCTATTGATCCCGCATCAAATTCCTTGTGTTTCTCAATGCCCAACACATAGTAGACTCTCAATAAATGTTTATGGCTTGGATGATTCATGTAAACTCAACCATCTATACTAAAGAATCCACCTTGAAATTAAGTCAGAATATTCAATCTTCAGTGTAGTCCTTTCCCCCAACTCTGCACAGTGGAGATCATATGTTGTGAATGTTAAAGCTGTTTCATTTATTCATTAATTAATGTTATGATTTATGCCTAGATGTTCCCCCAAAGCCTCATGTAGTCATAGGTGAAGCCTTCTCACAAGTGGTTAGATATAGAGTGTGTTACTCATTCATGATACAAAGTGAGGATTAAAGGTCCAAGGATTAATGATAGGTGGTTACTAATTATCCACTGATTAGTTTGGCACTGCCCTAATTATGGTACCTGGATACAATATAGCAGACAAAAACAGCTAACCATAACCTTGTTGCTTGCTTCACTACCTTCTGCCCACCATGAACTGTTTCTCCTCAGTAATGCCTGTCTGCTAGGCCATCCTGCCTTCAACCAAGTCAAGTATGGACTAAAACCTCTACCCTCTAAATAAACTTTTCTCCCTTTAACCTTAACTGTTGGCATTTTGTCCCAGCAACAAGAAGAATGTAAATAAGAGAGAATTTGGTACAGAGAAGTGAGATTGTTGTTTTTGTAACAATAGCTGACCATTTGGTTTAGCAACCTTAGGAATTGGCTTGTGGGAAGATTTTGGAAAGACTCCTGCTGAAAAAGTAAAGTGGGACTTCCTCAGGGTATACTTGATGGGAGATTATGGTCACAGCTCAGAACACCAGAAGGCTGGCAGAAATGCTGCCAGTAAAGAATAGGCTCAGGAGGTCTTCACAGGGAGGAAGCACTGCATTGGATGTTGAACCCCACACTGTGTGTTATACCTTGGCAGAAAGTTTGTCTGCATTTGCTCATGTCCAGAGACTTTACATGAGATTGGAATGAAGGTTATCAGAATAACTACTCTTGTAGAAGAAATTTCATGGCAGTTTAATGTTGAGGCAGTGGCATGACTACTATTGAGGGCTTTAAGCCAGATTTATGTTGAAAATTAAGAGCAAAGAGCCCAACAGAATGATTCAAAATATTTTGCAATTGGCCAGGAAATGAAGCTCCAGTAAATTTGTGGCATACAAAGATGAAAAGAAGAAAATTCATCCCTGAAAAGACTAACAAGAAAAAGCCAACTAATTCAGAAATAGACAACAGAAAAGATGGCCTGAGGATATCATGAGAACCAACAGAGCTCAGAACTCCTGCCTTTGCAGCCTTAGAGTTGCTAAGATGAAGGACTTTGCTTTGTGAAGAGAGCCCCAGAGCTCTATGTTTCAGAGGAGCAAAGGGCTAGGGAAAGTTTTCCACAGGATTTGGCTTAAAAGCACTCAACCTCTACAGCCAAAAGAGAAGAAAGCGTAGCGACTGCTGCAGCTGTCAACAGACCTTGGCATCATCCACATGATGCTGATTTTAGGTGCATACAAAATTCAAGAGTCATGAGGTCAAGAAAGCTTCTACTCAGATTTCAGAAAAAGGACTCAGAGGCCAGGCAGTGTGTCCCTGAAAGGGCAGTATGTGAATCTATGAGTGTGAAACCAGAGGTACAGCGGACACCCCAGAAATTTGGAGAACCCAAGAATGCAAATCATCTGCAGAAAACTGCAAAGAGGAAGCAGAGCCAGCCCCAGAGAGAAGCCATGGGAGCTACAAGTACTAGAAGTGCAGTGGGGAGACAGAGCCATCCAAGCCCTTTGGAATTCACAACTTGCCACAGATTGCCAGAGATGCTAAAATTAGAACTATAAAATTTAATGTTACATTTTGGTCTTGCTTTGTTCCCATTCTTTGTTATCCCTCTGTTTGTAACTTTTAGGGTAGAAATGTCTGTCTTATTCCATTGACTGTTAGAATTGTTTAACTTTATTTTCATCTGTTCAGAGGCATCCAGTAAAAGTTTGCCTTAAATCTCAGAAGCAAGTTTAGCATTAGACTTCTTAACAATGCAGAAAATGTTATGACTTTGGCAACTCTGAGATGTGAGGACTAAATACCTTTTGCATAATGGGATGGACATGGGCCTTTAGGGGCTGAGCAGTGCAATATGATGATGGCTTGTATGTAGTTGTCTCCCACAGCCTCGTGCACTATAAGTGAGGCTTCTTCAGAGGTAGCTGGATCTAGAATGTATGACACTGGATTTGATTCATAATGTAAGTGTTCTAGGATTAGGAGCATAAGTAATATCCACTCTAAGTAGCTTAGATAATATATAATGGATAGAAAGCATTGTGGGAGCAGCCAATTAGCTCTGTGGATTAAAATGCCAACACTGCCATCAGGGCACACTGAGACTCAATTAAGACAGGGCATGGTGGTACGCACCTGTAATCCCAGCTCTTGGGAGGCTGACACAGAGGAATCACTAAAGTTCAATCTATGTAGTGAGATCCTATAGACACTGTAGACCCTTGATTAGAAAGGAATAAGGAAGAAGAAGAAGAAGAAGAAGAAGAAGAAGAAGAAGAAGAAGAAGAAGAAGAAGAAGAAGAAGAAGAAGAAGAAGAAGAAGAAGAAGAAGAAGAGGAAGGAGGAGGAGGAGGAAGGAAGGAAGGAAGGAAGGAAGGAAGGAAGGAAGGAAGGAAGGAAGGAAGGACTGTGGTTGCTCCTTGCATGCTTTGGTTCCTAGAGAAAGCCCATCCCAGTCATTGCCATGGCCCAGGAAGTTTATATTTGTGATCCCATGGAAAGGTTTTTGGAATTCCAGTGAGTTAACTGCAAACTTCCACTCGCAGTGCAACCCTTAGAGTAAATAAAGACATAATGATATAACCAAAATGGTGGGAATCCAAGGAGGTCCTAAGTCCAGCTAGGATGATGGCTTGCCAGAATGAGGCCTCAACCCAAGACTGAATCCAGGTTTTATTAATTTCTGAAGAAGGGAGTGACTGTGAGACAGGTGGGAAGTAGGTGAGCACTGTGAGCTGGCTAGGTAGGAGGCCTGAAATCAAGTCTGCAGTATGCAGAGAGGGTTGCAGGAAGAGTAATCTGCATGACACAGTACAGATAAGTCACTAAGGTTTTGGGCTTGGTGCTTTAGCTCTGATGGCTGATCTTTCATGCTCTGGGAAGTCATAGTCTGTTATCTTGAGGCTTGAGCCTCCCAGGTGACAGAATGGAGCATTGCTCTCTATTACTCTTGGGTCATACATGTTTTTTGGAAGTTACAGGGGCAAGGTAACAGTGCCCTGTCACCTTGCTTCAAAAACTACACATCAGTACCTCTGCTGGACCAATTTGCATTGCTTAAAGCCAAGGGATAAGGAAAAGTCCTAGCCAGCTCTGTAGTACTTGGAAAGAGGGCCCAGTTTATCCAAAATGGAGATATTCGCTCTTCTTTCGAGAAGAGTCGTCCAGATGGTTCTCCACCATAAACTTGTCTCCTCTACGAGGTCTCTGAGGTCTGGCTGGCTGCCTGGCTGCGGTGGAGCTAGCCTGTTATGAACTAAAACCTCTACAAAACATGAGCCAAGTAAACCTTTTCTCCTTTAACTTTGTGTGTCAGGTATTTTGTCTCAGCAGACAAGAAAAGTAACCAAGACAAATGGGGAAAACATAGAATTATTTTGCTCTTGTGCCAGCTGGGAGCTAATCTTTTTCTTCAATGTAGTAGAACATCATTGTAATTTTTTAAATACCCAAGGGGGTGGGGATGCCTGCTCACAAATGACTTTCCATTGAGAATTAAGGGAAATTCATATCTTGTAACCCTATAAGTCAGCTGGGGTACAGCTGAGGGCTGGACAGCTTGCAACTGGCAGCAGAGTATACCCCAAATCTCTATTAGCCCATTTCCCTGTCAGTGATCTGGAGCCTCCTTTTTACTCAGAAAAAGCTTTTCCTCAAACTCCTGTTTTCTGATAGCAGATCGGATGCTGCTTATTGGGTGACAGCTTTGGCGCCCCGTGAAATACATGCAGGACGCTGTTTGCCTCATTTCCAGAGGACACATCAGGAGGCAAGCACAGACGCACCCCCCACTTACTCCAATCTTCAATTTACAGTGAAGTAGAATTCACTCTTTTGCCAATTTTTTTTTTCCAGAACTGGGGTTCAAACTCACAACCTTGCACTTTCCAGGCAGGCACTTGTGCTTCAGAGCTATCTCCCTAGCCCTTTTCTTTAATTTTTTGATTTAAGTAAAACATCATCCTAATTCTTAAAAATATCCTTACCCCAGCCCCTACCTGGCAAGCACAAAGTGCTGAGTTCAATCCATATATATATATATAGATAGATAGATAGATATAGATATAGATATAGATATAGATATACAGATATATATATACAGATATATATGATACAGATATAGATATAGATATGGATATGGATATAGATATATAGAGATATAGAGATATATAGAGATATATAGATATATATTTACCATCTTCCAAATCTTAAGTATGGCAGCTTAGCTCTATGGACTGATCAGGATTAATTGCAGACATGGAAACATTCCAAAATTTTTAACCATATAAATGGAGGGCCTTAGGTTCCATGTTTTTTTTTCCCCCCAGCCATGACGAACACTAACATGACAAAGCTTGTTATGTGCGTGAGAGTGTAAGGGGTGAGTGGAATTCTCTGACTAGGGTATCTTGACTATCAGTGCGTTGGGTCTCCTCTTGGGTGTTACCTGGGGTCCTGTCCTCCTGCACAGAAACAGCGGCTCTGGGAGTGCACCGCTGCCCAGCTGCTGCTTGCTGGCTCCACACAGACCTGTGCATCAAACGCGAGAGAAAGGCAGCTGTTGAGAGACCCAACAAGGAGAACTGACTGCGTAGCTGAAATGTTTACATGGCAGCCAAGGCTCTTGCTCAGCTGCCAGGACCCAGCAACATCTGTTGTAGTCTAACCAGGCCCCAAAGGTTCTCATCACCTCCATGTCAGAAACGGGAGGGGGCCAGCCTGACTGTGACACCATCTGTGTGCCAGGAACTCGGGCCAAATGGCCCAGCACTTGAACTTAATTTCACTCCATCCAGACTGCACCAGGAAAACTCTTGGAACTGACTGAGAGCATTTCTGCACCTCTCTATCATTAGCTAACCCACCTCAACCTCAAGAAAAACACACAATGCTCATTTTTAGCGTCGAAGGGTCCTACAAGCTTCTTTCCACCAACACCCTCCAATCCCATGCTCTCCTCCTCCAGCTGCTGCAGCTTTGGAAGCCCAGAGAATACTTGTCAGGAAAGATGAAGAGGCCAGGCTGCTGTCTACAGAACAGTGACTCCTGGCACCATCGCCCTCACTTACAGAGGAACCCATATAACTCCTCAGCAAGGCTTGGGTGATGGAACAGTGACCCCAGCATCATCACCTGAGAGCTGACTGGCAGCTTCTCAGACCCCACCCACCCACAGGAGCAGAATGTGCTTTCTAACAATCCCTGGGTGGTTTGTTTGTGTTTTGAAGTTTGGAAAACTCTGAGTCAAGTCTCCAGCAGGAGTGATATGAGACTGCTACTACAGGAGAAAAGTATGAATGCATTCAAGGATCTGCGAGTACAAAAGCACTTCATGGAAGTTACTTGTTAATATTAGCAATATCCCATAAAGGGCTGGCTACCTTTGCCCTGCCTCTGTAGGCTCAGAGAGAGGACAAAAGGACAGCTTGTTTGTTAATGATGGCACATAGACAATGCAGAGGGAATATTAGCTCTACCTAGCAACATATCTGAGCAGTGGGTGGCCCCAGTCCTTAAATCCACTTTCTCCTGCAACTAGAATAGAGGCAGTGAAAACCAGTTGGAACTTCCCTGTCACTCCAAGGCCATTAAATTTTTACAAGATGAAAGTACTTTTTCCAAAAATAAAACCCCAAGTTATCATTTCAGTAGGCTAGGGAAATGTACAGTTCCTTTTATAACTGTGAATAAGAGCAGGTCTGTAACAATTCTAAATTTCTTATTCTGATTCTACAATCTTCTATCCTTGGCAAGGAAAAAAATATAGTAAAATTATCAGCTTTTATTTAGAGTTTCAGCACATACCTGTGCCCAGTAAAACAGTCACCAAATTCCCAAGACACTGTCACCACCTCCACAGCAGGAACAAATTCTCAGATGTGACAGTGCACTGTTGTGACTCTGACCATCAATATAGCCAGATGTAATGGGAGTAAGAAGATCAACACCTTCATAGGCTAGCCATGGAGGGAAAGCAAGGGAGGCTGTGTCCCAGGGCATCTGCAGAAAAGAGAGTTTGAATCAAGGTTCATCGCCAGATGAGAGCCGCGGCTCCTCCCAGCTCCTGCAGTCCCTCAGTCTTCACAAAGCGGACATCTATTTTATTTTGACCATGCCAACTCTGGAAAGTGAGTTGTGTGTTTGTTACTGTTCTGCATTTGAAGTTCCTCAGCTTCCGAGCCACTAGCGACACAGGTCAGGGGACCCCAGCAACCCGTGCTTCCTGTCAATCTAAAACAAGACTGATGGTCCACTAGCAGAACTCCTCAAGAACAGCCTCACTTGTTATTTTTGTCGTTGCTCTGTATTGTCTTTTAGGAAATGGTTAAATTACGTGAAACATCTAAAATATGAAAATTTCACATCTTTGAAAATGATTCTAGCTTTAAAAATTATCCCAGATTTCTAGTTTCCCTTGAATTGGAAAGTCTAATGGTGCCTTCATCTCCCTGTAATGACAATCGGCTGAAACTGTGGCCTCTTCCCCCTCAGCTTTCCTCTCTAGTTTCTGCGGCCTTGCCACGACACACCTTGCACCTGCCCACGGTGTTGCTGGTGACATACCACCTGGTCTCGGAAGGCCCTTAGGTTTTTGCCCCTTTTTCCAATCTGATATGAAGCTGGGTTCCAGTTAGAACTACTCCCCTTGAGCCCACCCGACTGAAGATATGGCCAGAGGAGGGTCCACGTCACTTGGTTCACCAAGCACTAAGTAAGATGTTTCTGTCCCTCAGGACATGAGATAAAAATGAGAAGAAATGTACTGAGAAGAAAAGTTAAAAACAGCAAGGATGCACTGGGCATTTAACAGGACGCCAGCGTTAGCAAATGCCTCCCTGCACGACCAGCAGTGTTCTCACAGCTTAGGACTGTCAGCCTCCTGCAGACCTCGCTGAGCTGCCGCCCGCTCCTCAGGAACATTCAGCCCTCCCTGCGCTGCAGTATCTGGGATGCCTCTGACGCGGGCACCAGGATGCTCTCCTCTGGGTTTACTCCAAGCACCCTTGTTGCCGCGTTTCACTTTGGCTGTATCAAACTGATTCAGCCGTTGCTGTTCCTTTGTTTCCATCTTTATTATGAATTAATTTATATTTACAAAAAATAGTCCACCACCTTGTGACTTTATTGAAATCTCACACTTTGCCACATTGTCTGAGATCATTTTTTTCCTGAGGAATAAAACAGCGTATGAGTGGCATGAGCTCCCTGAGGGTCTCTCCCCAGCCCATTCTCTCCTCTGAGCTTCTAGGGGCAGCAGCAACCAAAATTATCCTTTCTCCCACATTACAGCATCTTAAACACACTCTTACCTTTAAATATTTGATGAAAGTTCATTATAAATGATGCTACTACAAAATAAATCATGATTGACTTTAATGTTTGCTTTTCTTGATGGGCATTTATGAAAATGTCTATTTGTTTCCATTACCAACAAAATCAGAGCAAGTGTTTTATCTGTCTCCCTATACGTATGTGTACAGTTCTCTTTTTTGTTTATTTTTGCTTGTTTTTTCTAAATGTTATTAATTTAATGGGAAAGAAATAACAATGAGACAGTTTCAGAACAGTTTAGTAGGACAGCCACAATCTTTTTATATACCTCATAAGCAGAAATCTGAGGCTGAAGGCAACACTTTTCTACCTTTATTTTATTGCCAATTTTTCTCCAAAATAACGTCACTGTTAGTTTTCTTAGAAGCAATTTATGACATCTTCCATTTGTCCTCTTTCCCAGTGCTTGGTATTATGAAGGCTTTTAATTTGGGTCAAAATCATAGTGAAATGGCATCTTGGCATTGCTTAAATTTTCGCTTTTTGTTTGCTATTTTTCTTGACCATATCATCACATGTTTATGAGTAATGGAGAACTCCCAGACTAGGCCTTGCCTGTTCACTTATTTTGCTCTTTTTTTCTCCACTGGGTTATCCCTTTTATGGTGAGACATAGTCGTACTTTTTTTTAAATTCTAATAAAAATCATTTAAAAGTTGTATATATCACAAACATCTTCTTCTGGTGTGTGTATGTCTTTAGGAGGATTCCTTGTTTGTTTTGAGTTTTAATGTTTTCCAGTTTATTAATATCTTCTTTTATATCTTATTCTTCTATGTTTTGTTTAAAAATTATTTCTCTGCTTTGAAGTCATGAATTTACTGGCCTGTGTTTCTTTAAAGTTTCCACATTTTGTTTTGCTCATTTAAATCATTTATCCTTCTTGAATTTGCATATGTTGGGAAGTAGCTACGTACTCTTTGCCATCTTTGTGGAAGACTATTTTTCCATAATAGTCTGCTGTATTACCTTTGTCACATATGTAGTTTTATACATACTTGAGCTCATTCTGGGGTCTTTATTCTGCTTGTTTCTTTCTCATCTGTGCCATACTAGTTTCACATACTTATTTTAGGGTCCATTACTTTCTGTATTGTAAATTATGTGAGCTCCTCTTAACCATTTGCTGTCCTAGGTGACTTAGGGTCAGCTTGTCAGGAACCATGAGACTACTGGGATTTTAATTTATATCACATTGTTACATGTTGATTTGTAATTTCATTTTGAAGATATATCCTTGATGAACTTAAGGAAGTTTCAGTCTGCCTGCAGTTTGGTAAACATTCTTAATCCTAAATGAGCGTTGAATTTTATCAAATGTTTTTTATGCATCTGTTCCAGTCATATATTTTATAACATAGCCACTTACAAGCTGTATAAAATAGTTTATTTTATTAATGGAGTTTTAAATATTAGACTGTGCTTGCATTCCTTGAATAAATATTCTTTGGGTATACACATTGCTGAACAAACTTCCTGCTTATAATTAAATTTTTATTGATATTCACTAGAGAGAAAATAGTCTCTAATTTTCTTATACTTTTCTGTTTACTTTAGGTTATCAACCAGTTGAGGGAGATCAATTTCTCTTTTCTTTTCTCTAAAATTATTTATATAATAAAGGAATAATTTATCCCTTGATGATTTCTGATACATGGTGAATAAAATCACTGAAGCTTTGTTTGTCAGGTCAAGAATAACTTTCTGATAACTGATGCAATTTATTTAATATGACATCTTGTTAATTCATTGTTTTCTACAAAATCGTTTACTTCATCTTTGTATTCAATAATATAAGCATAAAGATGTACATTATATTATAATTTTAAGTATTTCTACAGTATTATTAGCTATATCTCCTTTTGCATTTCTACTTTTCATCACTATTTCTACCTCTCCATTTCTTTCCTCCATCTTTCTTTCATATGCTTTTTTTCATTTACTCGTATTATCACAAAGCTCATCTCTGAATAGCAATTTTTTTCTTTTTCTGGTTTTTTTTTTTTTTTTTGAGGTTTAGAATAGAAAATTTATTGAGAAAGAAAGCTTCTGTCCAAGAGGGAAACAGAAGGGGGACCTGAGTGGGTTGCCCCTGAATAGTAATTTATATACTATGGCTTTTAAATTGCAGTTGATTTCTAAGCTGTAAATAGAACCATTTCTAAAAACCCCTGACCTGAGGTAGGATATGCTGTTAGATCCTCTCCTAGTACTTTAGTCTCCTGGTCTCCATATTTTCCTTTTCTTTCTTTTCTTGTTGAACTGGAGATTGAATTAAAGGTCTTCACATTGAGTTACAACCTAAGCCTTTTAAAATTTTTATTTGAAACAGAGTGTCACTAAGTTACTGAGTTCCAACTTATACTACCCAATGACCCAAAATTATCCTCCTCAAGAAGACAAAACCAAAACTTCACTATTTCCTGCCTTCATATCCAAAATGAAAGAAAGCTCATCTTTCTCTGTCACAAATAATTTTAAGAGCCAAGGAGATAGCTCAGTAGAATAAGCACTTGCCTGGCAAGTGCAAGGTCCTGAGTTCAATCC
>PVJA010019044.1:0-39184 GCA_004027025.1 Myocastor coypus
CTCATTTTCAGTTCTTTTACAATTATAAATGGCTTTCTATACAGACATTGCGTAAATCATCTTTGAGAGGCAGAATTGCAGGCTTGCCCCCAGACACAGCAGTTTTAAAGCCCTGAGTATAATATTGGTTAGTAGGAAGAGTTGCTTCTACCAGTAGAAGAGTAATGGCTAGCTTCTTTTATCATATTCAAGATGCCTTTCTAAACCCTGGGGGTGGGTATGTGTATGTGTGTGTTCCTGGGATGGAACACAGGGCCTTAGCACTGAGCTACATCTCAGCCCTTCTTACTGTATTTTGTTTTGAGTTACGGGCTCACTGAGTTACCCAGACTGGGCCCAAACTTACAGTCCTCCTCCTACCTCAGCCTGCCAGAGTGCTATGATTAGTGCATCACCACCCCTGGCTTCTAAACCTTTCATGTGCTTATTAGTATCTATGAGACAGGTACAATCACCATTCCCATTTCACAGAGAAGAGTTTAAGGCACAGATAGTTTTTTTAAAATTTATGTAAAATGATGCAATTATTAAGTGGTCACATCAGGCTTCAAACCTGGGCAATTTAGCTTTCAAATCCAGGATCTTGGTCATTATATTCACCAGCTTCTGGTTGGATTGGAGCTTATCATAAATTGTAGCTGGGTTAGTGGATTTTTTTCTTTTCACTGGAATAGAGGCGTCGTGTGGGTTCCGCTATGCTGGCAATGGCAGATACCCTGTAGGGCAACAGCCTGCCTTTGTATAATGATGGGTCCAAAGTTCAGAGAACAGGCAACATTTTTGCAAGAAGCTCATTACTGGGACTCTTCAGATGCAACTTGCTACCTTAGTATGTTTCCCTGAAGAGTTTGAAGTTTTAAGTGCTTGTAGATTCCTTGGAAACTTGTTGAATCATAGCCTTCATACTTCAAAAGCAGGATTTGAACTGCACATAGTGGCACACATCTGTAATCGTAGTCCTCTGGGAGGGTGAGGAAGGAGCACTACAAGTCCTGTCTGGGCATCTTAGTGACCTGGTGAGACCCTGCTTCAGCATAAATAAAAAGGGCCAGGATGCTATGGCTTGTGTCTAGATGTCCCCGCAAAGCCTCTGGCAGTCACAGTGAGGCCTGCCAGAGATGGCTGGATCTGGACTATGTGATGCTATGAGTGATTCAGTGGCGCCAGGCTAGAAGTGAGGATCTCTTGCCCTGGATTTGAGATAAAATACGAGAGACAGAAAAAGAGCTGCTGTTGTCACTGCTTGTTGCTTGCTGCTTCTTTGCTACTTAGCTGCTTTGCTGCCTTCTGCCTGCCATGGACTTTTCTCCTGTGTGATCCCACTTAGCCTTGTGCCGCCTTGGAGCCAGCCAGCTATGAACTGAGACCTCTACAAACTATGAGCCAAATAAACCTTTCCTCAGCTTTCAGTGTTGGGGATTTTGTCTCAGGAACAAGAAAGTGAACTGAGACAGACAGCTTAGTGAAGACCCTGACTTCAGTCTTCAGTACCGCAGCCCACCTGATATCCCCGAAAAATGAAGGAGGACTTTGTTCACCTGGGTGCTTTTTCTTGATCTCACACAGCTTTCTGAGCCAGGCAGCCACTCTGTAGCCCTGACACACAGGAACCTGTTCTTACGCCTGGCTGAATGTAAGCCCTGAGAAGCAGATGATGAAAGCATGGTATGGGACTGCTTCTCTGAAGGTACAGCTGTTTCACACTACAGGCCTGTTCCTTGAGTCCTTTCCTTTGCCATACCAGTAAGGCTGGTAGTCTGGAACCTGACTTAGAACCCTTGGCAGAGGAGACAGGAAAGCATTTTTTGAACACTTACTATATGCAAGGCCCTGACTAAATGCTTCATATGTCTCCTTCCTGGTAGCCCCCCGAGTTAGATTTGTGATCCTTTGTTTATAAGAAATAAAGAAGCTGAGGCATAGAGTTGGTGAATTACCCAGGCTCACAGAATGAGTAAGATGTAGAATCGAAAGAACCCAGCCATAGAAAGGACTGCTCTTTCTGCTCTACAGACTGTCACCTTTAGTAGCTGCCAGCCGATTTGAGTCTCAGTCCCCATGGCTTTGATGTTCTCCACAGGTGAATGACCACAATACAGGCTCAGATGGCCAAAGCAGGATGTCCCTTAGAGAAGACCTGCAGGAATTTCTGGGCAGGGAGGCCCCGCTACACCAGCTGGATGACCTGACAAAGGTGAATCCTGTGACACTGGAGACAGGTATGGGCCTCCCTCTTCTCTGAAGGGCTATTTCCAAGAGGATGGCAGTGCAATAGGGTGTCCGTGGTTTCCCCAGAACAGACCATGGTGGGCAAGATTCCTGACCTAGGGCTACATGCGTGCTCTAGATCTCAGCCCAGAGGAGCCCAGCAGTTGTACCTTGACTCCCCAGGGCAGGCTTTGCTCTGGATTTGGGATTCATCTTAATTAGATCTTATATCTGCTCATCAGGGAACTACTGGGGTCTAAAGGCACTTGGCTAATTATAGAGTGAGGGCTGTTGGGTGGATGTGTGTCTATGTGCATGGTTTTGTCTGTATTCGAGCCAGACTTTGCTAAAGGCATCTGGACCTCAGTTCTTAGGTGCCTGCAGGCCCGGTACAGGGCAGACATATTCTACACCAATGCTGGCTGCACCTTGGTAGCTCTGAACCCCTTTAAGCCTGTCCCTCAGTTCTACACACTGGAGCTGATGAGAGAGTATCATGCTGCACCTCATCCCCAGGTAAGGCTCAGCTGCTTCCTCTGCCTCTCAGCTACCTGGGCTGTCCCAAAGCCCCGCTGCCATGCTTACCCATCCTTATCCATCTATTCAGCAGCCATGTAGTCATTCAAACCCTGCTGGTGTCCTTGCTCCTCCAAACAGGAGCTCTCAAAAATTTGGATACGAGCCGGGCGTGGTGGCTCACGCCTGTAATCCCAGCACTTGGGAGGCTGAGGCAGGAGGATCGCTGCGAGTTCGAGACCAGCCTGGGCTACAAAAGTGAGCTCAAAGCCAGCCTGAACTTCACAGTGAGACCCTGTCTCAAAAAGCCAAAAAAAAAAAAAAAAAAAAAAAAATTTGGATACGAAGAAATAAGCGATGATAGGTCTGTCATGGTGGTACAAGCCTGTAGTCCCAGCACTCAGGAGTTTGAGGCCAGCTTGGACTACATAGAAAGTCCAAGACCAGCCTGTACTACATAGTGAGACCCTATCTCAAAAAAAGAAAAAAAATGATTGCAGCACAGACGGTATAGGATAAGGGATGAATATTAATTTAGCTAAATTTGCAGCCTAAGATAGGCATAAAGCAAAGGATTTTTTTTTCTTAATTATGGATTTATTAGGACAGGATTTACAAAGATAAATTTATACACCTAACAGACTACTTTTTCAGAAAAGAATATAATTATGGACAAAAGGGATTGCCTTAGAAAACGCAGCCTATGTTCCTCTCTACTGAGAAGAATAAATTATTTTTTCACTGAAAAGAGAATACATCATTTGGGGGTGGGGCTTGGGTAATGATGGTGCAGACAGGGAATGGGCTTGCTGTTAAAGTGCTGATGTGCTGAGGACGAGGCAAGAACAAACTTGTTGGAGGAGGAAGGTTGCAGGAGAGGGGCAGCAGGTGAGGGTGGGAGGAAGAGGGCCAGGCCGCCTGGGTAGAGTCTGAAAAACCACAGCAGACAGGCAATCCATAGCTGCTTCATGCAGGCAGAGGTGGAACTGTAAACGCAGTGCTCTGGGGAAGTGATTACTCTGGGAGTTGGTTCAGGAAGATGAGGCAGAAGGAACAGTGAGAGTTTGTGTAGCAATCCAGGTGAGAGGTGTTCTAGGGAAGGGCACATGGAAAGCATGTCCCTGATGGATGGCAGTAAGTGATCATTGCTCACTGGGCCAGCAAGGCCTGATGCAAGGCACCCCATCCTCTCAAGTCCACACATGGGCAAGTGTCCGAGCAGGATCCAGAGAAGTCTCCTGAGAGCCTCCTCCTGATCCATTGTCTTCAGTGCTCCTCAAAGCCAAAAGCCAGATCATGGTCCCCTCTGTTTCCCCAGTGCCAACCCAATGCCCAACACACTGAGGGCAATTAGTCTCTGTTAAGGAAAACAGTGGCTTGGAATTCAAATTAAATGGGTCTATTTGTTAAATAGTGCTGGAAGGTTATTAACTCCTCTGATCCTCAGATGTTGCATCTATAAGTAAGGCCAGCTATCCAGCTAATGCACAGACTTCTTAGTAACTTGTTCAAGAATGCTTTTGGCAGCCTGCAAAATATAACATGAAATAATTGGCAGCAGAATAAGACAAAAGCAAGAGAAGACAGGAGCATAGATGAATGTTATATAGATTGCTCAAAGCCAACACTGCATCCAAGCTGGGAGATGAGCGAGACCACTGTGAGAGTGCCTTTGTTGGCCCCAACACCACTGCAGCCAAGAGGTTTTTCTGGGAGAGAAGCTTCCTGGTCTCCGTCATCATTGTATTGCCCCCTCCTGTAAACAGACTTTCTCTTGCGTACATTTCCTCCCTTGATGGTGCAGAAACTGAAGCCCCACATCTTCACTGTGGCTGAACAGACCTACAGGAATGTCAAGAGCCTTATGGACCCAGTCAACCAGTCCATTGTGGTCAGTGGAGAGAGTGGTGCTGGAAAGGTAAGAGGGCCACAGCTGGCTGGGTCATAGAGGAGCAGGGGTCATTTCTCATGGTGTCGCTTGCTGCCTAGTCATTCACAGACAGACTAGTGGATGCATGAAGTCCATGCTCCATAGCTGGGCAAACCGTGGGCTAAAAGCCAAGAGATGGTTCCAGTGCAGGCTGTGCTGCTACCTTGGGGGAGACCCCCACCCCCCACCAAGCCTTCACTTTCTCAGAGGTCTCAGCTGGCACTCACCATCAGTTGTTGGGGACTCAGCTAATGGTCAAGAGTACTTCTGACAAGTACTTAGCCTGTGTGACCTCAGTTGTCTCACTTATAAATTGGACAGGAGGAGCACACCAATGCCTGACTCATGGAGCTTCTGTGAGAGTTAAATAAATCACATAAAGCACATGGTGGTGTGGCTGGCAAAAAGGCAGTGCTCCTCCAGAAGGAGCTGTGGTTTCTGTGGGAGTTTATTGGAACAGCTCCTTTGGGGTTGCCTGTTATCGTAAGAGTAGTGCATTGGCCTAGCTGTTGCGGGAAGACATACTAAGAAGCTTCTACTCCTGGTGTGGCCGTGAGTCCTCAGGTAAGGCAAAAAACAGGTGAGATGAACCATTGCACAATAATGAAGGAGTCACTGCAAGGCTGGTCAGCGTAGGCCCAGCCACCCACTTGCCAAGCCTCACCCAGCTGCCTCCCCTCCACAGCATTTTCACTTTGTAAGGAATTCTTCGCCCCACTCCCCTGATGTGGTGGGGGATGGGGTTGCAGGACCCTGGGCACCTGCTTAGTTATGGCTGTGGGACAGAGCTAGGGAGTCATGGGGAGAAGCAGAGATGAGAACAAAGCATCTAGCTGCCATTGTCTTCAAGTCACCCAGAGGGGAACAGATGAAGACAGTAAGTTGCATGGAGGAGGGCTTGTGTGAGGAAAGGGACTTCAAAAGCATGGTCGCCAGGAAAGTGGGTGATGCCTGGCTTCTCGGTAAAGTTGTCCTCCAGAATTGTTCTGGGTAACTGAGGCAGAACTTGGTTCAGGACCCATGCAAACAGATCCCATCTCAATTTTTATTTAGTTAGTTGGTTAGTTCTGAGGCAGTGTCTCACTATATAGTTTAGGCTGGCCTTGAGCTCGCTATGTGACCCACACTGGCTTCAAACTCAGTGATTTTCCTTCCTCAGCCTCTTAAGTGCTGATATTACAGATGTACGCCATCATGCCCAGCCTGAAAATTAATTAATTAATTAATTTATGTCTTTTTGAGACAGGGTCTTGCTATGCAGTTCAGGCTGGTCTCTAACTCACACCAATCTTCCTACCTTAGCCTCCCAAGTGCTGGGATTACAGGCATGCACCACCATGCCCGGCCCGAAAATTTATTTTTAATAGTGATATAGTTCCAAAGTTCAAAAAACATACCAAGCAGTACTACAGGACTTGAATACTACAAAGAAAAAGAACAGACCTGCCTCATGTCTTTTAAACCTGTTCCTGTCTATAATGGCAGCTTTTTTTCTTTCTTTCTTTCTTTCTTTCTTTCTTTCTTTCTTTCTCTCTCTCTCTTTCTTTCTTTCTATGTGTGTATGTATATATTAGTGGGCGGTTTTTATTAGTACATAGTACATTTTATTTATTTATTTTTTTTTTGTGGGACCGGGGTTCAAACTCACGACCTTGCACTTGCCCAGCAGGCACTTGTGCCTCGGAGCCATCTCCCCAGCTCCCATAGTACATTTTATTTTATTTTATTTTTATTTTTTTTGTCTTTTTGAGACAGGGTCTCGCTATGCAGTTGAGGCTGGTCCTGAGCTCACTTTTGTAGCCCAGGCTGGTCTCGAACTCGCACCAATCCTCCTGCCTCAGCCTCCCGAGTGCTGGGATTACAGGCGTGAGCCACCACGCCCGGCTCCATAGTACATTTTAGATATGTATACATAGTGATAACATTCATCATTAGGAGTTTGTACCTGTACATGACATATCTTGCTGTGTGGTTTTCCCCCATCCCCCTCATTTACGAAAGCTTTGTTTCTATTTTTTCTTCTTCCTTTCCACTTTCTCCTCCTCTTCCTTCCATTTGTCCCTCCCCCCTCCCTTTCTTTTTGAGACAGACTCTCATATAGTTCAGGCTGGCCTTGAACTCACTGCCTAGCCCAGGCTGGTCTCAAACTCAGTGATTCTCAGCCTCTGAAGTGCTGGAATTATAAGTGTGCACCACCACACCAGGCTTCCATTTTCTTCCTTCTATTCTTTTTTGTCGCTTCTTTCCTTTACCCCTTCTCCCTCCCTTGTTCCCCTTCACATTTGAACATTTTATCCCCACCTCCCAATATGTATTATACATTTTATGCTTTCAGTTAATCGTACCAGAAAAATGATGTATTTAAATGTGTCTGATTTATTTCACTTAAGAATATCATCTCAAAAAAAAGAATATGGCCTCAAGGTACATCCATTTACCTAGAAATAGATCAAGTGTTATCCTTCTTTTGAGCAGAGGAGTACTCCACTGTATTTAAAAAAAAAAACAAACAAACATGTCTTTATTCACTCAACAGTTAATGGGCATTGGGGCTGTTGCCAAGATTTTTTAAATTTTATTTATTTATTTATTTTCTTGTTTCAGAACTTTTGTTTGTTTGTTTATTTTTATGGCCAGCTCAGCCTGCCCTAAGGGTAGGGCTGGCACAGCATGTGGTGCCGGGAATCAAATTGCAGTCCCTGAATCTGCCTAAGCTTTCCTAAGCAGGTGCTTTAGACCACTGAGCCATCCTGCCGGGCCCTGTTGCCAAGATTTAGCTATTACAAACTGTGCCGCTATACCTATGAGTATGCACTGAGCATGGTGATGTACACCCGTAGTGCCAGCACTTGGGAGGCTAAGGCAGGAGGATCACTGAGTTTAAGGCTACCCTGGGCTACATAGGGAGACCATCTCAAAGCACATATATACATACATACATACATACATACATACATACATACAAATAAACACAGATATGCATATATCACTGTGGCATGATGCCTCTAATTCTTTTGGAAAGATACCAAGAAGGGGACTAACTAGGTCAAATAGAATTTGTAGTTTTAGGTTTTTTTTTTTTGTCTTTTTGAGACAGGGTCTCACTATGCAGTTCAGGCTGGCCTTGAGCTCACTTTTGTAACCCAGGCTGGTCTCGAACTCACACCGATCCTCCTGCCTCAGCCTCCCAAGTGCTGGGATTACAGGCGTGCGCCACCATGCCCGGCACTGTAGTTTTAGTTTTTTAAAGGAATCTTCACACTAATTTCTGAAGTAGTTGCACCACTGTACATTCCCACTGACAGTGGAGAAGGGTTCCTTTTCCCCACAGCCATGCTAGCATTTAATTGGTTGATTTCTTGATAATAGCCATTCTTTCTGGAGATAGAATCTTAGTGTTGGGCTGGCCAAATAGCTCAGGGGATTAAAGCATCTGCAAGCAGGTTCAGGGCCAAGGTTTCAATCTCCGGGCCTTCTGTGCTGACCCTGCCCCTGGGGCGCACTGAGATGGTAGCACATACCTGTGAACAGGCAGATCACTAGGAGTCCAATCTAGCTAGAAGTGAGACCATGAATGCCCGGGCGACCCTTCCCTAAAAAAAAAAAAAATCTCAGTGTTGTTTTAATTTGTAGTTCTCCAATAATCAGTGATGTTTAACATTTTTCCCTATGTTTATTTGCTGTTTGTATGTCTTTATCTGAGAAGCATCTATTTATCTCAGATGGCCATATTTTAGATATTAGTACTTTTTTTTAATGTATTTAGTACAGGGTCTACAGGGTCTCACTACAAAAATAAGACCCCATAGTCCTCCTGTTTTCAGCCTCCCAAACGCTGGGATTACAGATGTGCACCACCGCACCCCATCTCAGTCGGACGCCTCAGGGGCAGGGCTGGCACACCAGAGCTCAAACTCACCTCTGCACCTGCTTAAAGAAGCACTTCAATCTGCTGAGCTATCTGGCAGCCCTGGATCCTTGTTTCTTTATCTATTCTGCCCGTTCGCTTCTTTCTATGGGTAAATTGAGACCATTCACACTGTCACATCTGTGATCCTGTCCTCACATTAATGCATTCTGCTACGTATACTCTACATGGATTACTTAATAATGTTGATAGCTGTTTTAATCTGTTGCATGGATTCCATTCTTTCCTGTATTGGGCATTCGTGGTCTCCACCAGTTTTCTAAGCTCCTTGATACTTTTATCTGTATCTGTTCTAGTCACTAAGCATGTCTTTTTTTATGCTCACCATCTCTATACTTATCTGAGAAACTATTTCTGATTGGATTTTTGTAGAGCCTCATTCATCTGCTCTGTCATCTCCACTGTTACTGCCTCAGAGAGTCCAGGTGGGTGGCTTTTGAATTGTTTCACCTCATTGCTTCCTAGGTTTGCTTTCGGTGAGCTGGAAATCTGGGATTGCGTGCAGTTTAAGTGTCTTCTCATTTTTTTTTTTAAAGTTTAATTTCTGGGTTGATGCTTGTAAATTGCTCATGGCAAGTAGCTTTATTATATAATCATTAGAAAGTAGCTTTTAGGTTTTGAGTCTCTTACAGGGCCCTACTACCTCTTCAATTTATTGCAGGTGAGAAGTTCCTGCCTATTTAGTGTGCCCCTTGGTTCTTTGGCACTAGCCTGAGGTATTATTTATGACCGGTAGGCAATCCCAGTCTTGGCATACCAGGAAGAACAATTGATTAGAACAATTATGTCACTTAGGCTAAAGTAGTACAATCCATAATAACAACATTAAACACAGCCTAGAAATGACAAAATGTGATTAATTATTAATTTGCTACCTTTAGACATGTGATTCTATTTATGGTTAGATAACAAAATCTAAAACTAGAAATTTGTACACAGTAATTATGCCCTCAATATGGTGATTTTACCCCCAAGAGAAAATTTAGAAGGGATTGGGGGAAAATACAGAAAAAGGCTGGTGGACAAAGGAAGCATGTACAGAATTTAGGCAACTGGTAAAGAAGACAGGAGGGAAAAACAGAAGAAATAAATAAAAATAAGAAAAATGAAAAAACTAGAAACAATGTTCATACTCATATAAAAACAAGAGCAAACAAAAGGAAAAAAAAGTTCACATCTACTGTGTGTTGCTTCTGTTACTGGTAGACAAAGTTGGCAGACAGAGCCCAGATCTGCACTGATTAATCCCAGCAAGCCAGTCATAGATTTATGGCAGGATAGTGGATAATCCCAGTAAATCCACACCGGTAGTTTCACTGAGGTCCAGGCTGGTTTCCAGCTGTGAGGCTGGAGCCTGATTTGTTCAGCCTACAGCACTCTGTGTGCCTCCTGCTGGCTTGGACTCAGTTCTCTTTCAGTGTGAACTCAGCTCCTTGACCTCCTGACTTGCACTTGTTTCTTCGGTGCCCTTCTGGAAGCCCCTAGATTGCCCCAGCAGCTGCTTGGGTTCTGAGCTCAGTTGCTCCCTCTTCACATTGGCTGCCAGCCAGTCACCCTCCTCTGCCAGACATCTGAACCCGAAATACTCAGCAACCAATGCAGCCCACTGCCCCATTCCACTGGTGCATTTCTTTGTGTAGGCCTCTGGGTCACCAGTGGTCACTGTGTGTCTGCAAGTTTGAGCAGCCCCTCCCACACAGTGAGTCAGGGCTCAGGGAGAATGCACTTGCTGCTTGCCCCCTCTTCCTTCTGCACTGCAGTCTCTCTTCACTCTTCCTGTGGGCTTCAAATTTGATGTTTTGATAGGGTTCTTATAATTCCAGGTTGAAAATTATTTTCTTTTCAAATATAGAAGTTCTTTTTGTGTATGTATCTTTGAGTATTGTTGAGAGTCCCAGCACATAAGGATGATTTGTTTCTTTCTAGGATCTTTTAGAGTCTTTCCTGAGGGCAGGTCTGGCGCAGCGTGTGGTGCTGGGGATCAAACCGCGGTCCCTGCAGCCGCCTAAGCTTTCCTAAGCAGGTGCTTTAGACCACTGAGCCATCCTGCCAGGCTCTTACTGTCCTGTTTTTAATTCAAAAGCTTGACATCTTTTATTTTGGGGTATATATCATGCGTACTTGTTTTATATTCCTTGAATTTGGCTATTTCCATTTTTTTCTTCCTTTTGTTTTGATATTTTCATCTATGTAAAAGATGTTTTTAAATTTTTATTCATTTATTTTTCTGTATTTAGGATAGGGTCTACAGGGTGTCACTACATAGATCAGACTCATAGTGATTCTCCCGTTTTCAGCCTCCCAAGTGCTAGGATTACAGGCATATGCCACCACACCCAGTCTCAATTGCCTTCTCAGTGTGCCCCAGGGGCAGGGCCAGCATGACACACCTGAGGATCAAACCCTGGCTGCTGTGCTCTGCTTAGTCTGCTGAGCTATCAGGTCGGCTCAAAACTTGAGGAAAACTTTTTTTTTTTTTTTTGGCTGCTTCAGGCTGCCTTAATGGTGGGTCCAGAGTGGCATGTGGAGGTTGGGATATGAGCCTAGCTAAGCCTTACCCAAGCAGGCGCTTTAAACAACTGAGCTATGGGCCAGGGAGATGGCTCAATAGAATAAGTACTTAACTGGCAAGCACAAGGTCCTGAGTTCAGTCCCTGGTACCACAGGACAAAACCCAACAACTGAGCCAATACACAAGCCCTCTAAAAGATGATTTTTAAATAGCTAATGATCCTTGAGTATCTGTTCATACATAAAAATCAGACATTAGCTGGATATGATGGTGCATGCTTATAATCGCAGCTACTCAGGAGGCTAAGGGAGGAGGATCATAAGCTTGAGGCCATCCTAGCAACTGACTTGGTCTCAAAATTAAAAAAAATGTAGTTCTGGGCCAGCAAGATAGCTCAGCAGACTAAATACCTGCTTAGGCAAGTGTAGGAATTTGAGTTCAATCCCCAGGCACCACATGATGCTGCACTGCCCCCCCCACACACACACTTGAGCCAGCCACCCAGACTGGGCATGATGGCACATGCATGTGCACGTGCGCGCACCTGTAATTCCAGCTCTGGGGAGGCTGAGAATGAGGATCACTATGAGTCTGAGCTGCATAGTGAGACCAGGAACATAAAAAAAAAAAAAGGAAAGAACACAAGAGAACAAGTGGGAGCAGGAAGAGGAAAAAGAAAAAAATTAGGCCTTAGACAACTGATTCAAATCTCTTAGTGGACAGATAGATAGGATTATCAGCCAGGGTTCCTCATTTAGGTAGCTTTATAAACTCCTCAGGGGGCCTGGCCGGATGGCTCAGTGGTCTAAGGCCCCTGCTTGGGAAAGCTTGGGCGGCTGCAGGGACCGCGGTTCGATCCCCGGCACTACATGATGCGCCAGCCCTGTCCTCAGGGCGGGCTGAGCCGGCCATGAAAATGAGTGAATAAACAAACAAAGGTTCTGAAACAAGAATAAAATAAAAATTCTAAAAAAAAAGAAACTCCTCAGATCCTGAATGCCCATAATTTTTCTTACGAGCTTATATCTTCCTATTGTTCCAATTCAGCAGAGATAGAAAGTGTAGTTAATGGGGCTGGGGAGATAGCTCCGAGGTACAAGTGCCTGCCTGGCAAGTGGAAGGTCGTGAGTTTGAACCCCAGTCCCGAAAAAAAAAAAAAAAAAAGACCTTTAAAAAAAAAAAGAAAGTGTAGTTAAGTGGAAATGATAAAAGCATGAATAATTTAGACCTATCAGCAGATTAGACATGCAGAAGAATGCATTGCTAAAGCTGGGCATGGTAGCACATTCCAACCTTGGGTACACTGATTCAGGAAGATCACCACAATTTGAGGCCAGCCTGAGTGAGTGCAGGGCCAGGGAGACAGCTCAGTGCATAAGTGCCTGCCTAGCAAGTGTAAGATATTGAGTTCTATCCCCTGTAAGCCCCTCCACCCCACCCCAGCCCAAAAAAAGAAGAAACAGTGAATTCAAGATATTTGAGATATCACCCTGTACTATACAGCAACTCCCTGTCTTGAAGAGTATGACAAAAGGAAAAAGTAAAAAAAGAATGGACTGTTGGACTTGACAATAGGTCTGTAACGATTATTCAAATTGAAAAACAAAGGAAAGGGATTAAGAAATAGCGCGGTGGTATAAGTGCCTGCCTGGCAAGTGCAAGGACCTGAGTTTGATCCCCAGTACTGCATCCCAAGCTCACCAGAAACAGGGTGTGGTAGCATACACCTGTAATCCCAGCACTGGGAAAGCAGGAGGATCACTAGAAGTCAGAGCAGCATAGTGAGGCCCTGCATTGGTCCACTGGTCTGAAAGGAACATGGTAGAAAAGCAGGCTCTGGGGGCACAGCTGCCTCAGGCAGCCCTCCCACCAGGCTGTTTTGGCCACAGACATGGACGTCCCGTTGCCTGATGAAGTTCTATGCTGTTGTGGCTGCTGCACCGGCTTCCTGGGAGAGCTCCAAGATTGCAGAGAGGATCGAGCAGCGCATCCTAAACTCCAACCCTGTGATGGAAGCTTTTGGTGAGCTCAGCATCTAGCCCCATTTCTTCTGGGATTTGCCACCTTCCAGGGGAGGCATCAGGGCTTTGACATCTCCTCGGGGGTTGAGAACGAGTGCATCCTGTGCTGCCTTGGCTCCCCGACTTTCTCCTGCATCCCCTCAGCTTTCTTCTAATAGAGGTTATGCCATTTAGTTGCCTCCATCCTCCAACCTGGCCACTTGGAGCAGTGGCTTGAGCAGGGACCTGTTGGCTCGTGTAGTCCAAATCCTTTCCATCCAATGTCCTGATGGGTCAAAAAAAGTTTTGCCCAGGATATACAGCTCTTAGTGTCCATGTTTGGGACTAGAGCCCAAATATTGAATCTTGTTATCTAAAGACGATAAAGATAACTTTCCACTTTAACCTCCCCTTTCAAAGAAGCCAGCCCTGGACTGCTGAGACTTGTTTATTCCTGTTCCCACCAAGGAGTTCGTCTAACTTTCCTTAATCCCACTTGCAAAACTTGAGTGCCCATTCCCTAGTCCTGTCCCTTGTGGCAAGGAATCCATCAGAAGGACCTGTAGATGATGTGAGAGGATAGGCATGTGGCCCCCAGCAGCCCTGCAGCCATGTGGCCAGTGAAGACCCTAAACCTGGAGGAGTGGTGTAAACATAGGTGTGATCTGCAGGAAATGCATGTACACTGAGGAATAGCAACAGCAGTCGCTTTGGGAAGTTCATCCAGCTGCAGCTGAACAGGTAATAGCTGCTGACTCCTGGCCTGTGGGAGGATGGGCACAGAGGCAGGGTTTAAAAGCAGCTGGGGCAGTTGCCACCCATTGCCACCCCATGGGCAAAACTCTGCACCTGGCATATACGTGTATGGGATTCTTCAGGATCAGTGAACTGTAAGGGTTGTCTTTAAACCTAAAGAACCATAGCTACTCTGATCTTAGAGACCCCTGGACAGTGTTCTTGTCACAACCTATGTGTGGCCTCCTGGCATCTCCCCTTGCTTTGCAACTTCTGGTTAAATTGCCACTTTGGGCCATGATCCTGATCATAAAGCTGAGTTTCTACTTCAGCCATGAAACGAAGTAAAATGATAGGCAAAGAGCTGAACTAGATGTCCAGAATGTACCAGAATCTCCTCCTGGTACAGCAAAGGACATTCGGAGCTTGGTGGGAAGTTGCTGGGCAGCAGTCAGGCGCAAAGTCAGTGCTGAATACGTGGCTACAAAATGAACAGGGAGCTCATGGACTCCTGCCTGTGTGCGCCAGGGCCCAGCAGATGACAGGAGCTGCGGTTCAGACGTACCTCTTAGAGAAAACCCGCGTGGCCTGCCAAGCCCCCAGTGAGAGGAACTTCCACATCTTCTACCAGGTCTGTGCCAGGAGTTAACCCAGGTACCTCCATGCCTCCCCAGGCTCTCTGTAGGCACCTCCTACTGTTGTAGTGTGCTACCATTTCTCCCTCTTCTGATGCCAACTGAGCAGATGGAGGTCAGGGCTTCCCTTACACCTCCCATTCGGCCGCCTGCCCATCTCCCCACAGATCTGCAAAGGAGCCAGCGAGGACGAGAGGCTCCAGTGGCATCTTCCCAAGGGAGCTGCCTTCTCCTGGCTGCCCAACCCCGAGAGGACTTTGGAAGGTAGAGAAGTCTCTCCCAGCGCCCTGGATGATAGCAGCATGCATCCACTCTACCCAGGGCCTGATTCCCTCACCCTTCACAACTGCTGCTAGCCACTGGACTGTGACATGGTGTTTTTGTTTTGTTTTGTTTTGTTTTGTTTTGTTTTGTTTTGTTTTTTCAGAGGATTGCTTTGAAGAGACCCGAGAGGCCATGCTACATTTGGGTATCAACACCCCCACCCAGAGTAACATCTTTAAGGTTAGAAGAGAAGCCACATCACTTAGATTTGGCAGTGCATGGGCAGCCCCTTTCATGGAGTCCTCCCCTGGTCTACTTTTTAACCCTGTGTGCAGAAATGGAGTGTTGGGCTAGACAGGGTCATAGAGGATGGTGCTGTAGCACAGAGAACAAGTTGCAGTGACCATGGGGCCAAAGAGCAGGGAGCATGGTCAGTTATTACTGTGACAGTGAGAACAGAAATAATCCTATTTGCCTAACACTATAAAATTTAAAGATTATTCACCCCTTTTAGCTCATTTAGTTTTTTCAGTAGTTCCCTGTGAGTAGAGGTGATTTCTGTTTTATGCTTGAATGAACAACAGAGGTAAAGGGGTCTGTCCAAGCTTAATTCCACTGAGTAATGGAGTAAGTGCTTTGTTCCAGACATAGTCATTCCAAGTTCCCTCCTTCTGTCCCCTCCGTCTACCAGCAGTCCTTGGACATGGCACTGACCCAGGTGAGCTGGGCCCCTCTTATCGCCACTAATGGCCCCTCCCTCCCAGACTGCTGCCTCCCCCATTAGTCCTCAAACCCCAGAGCAAAGGGAAGGGGTGGACAGGCTAGGTAGGCAGCAGACACAGGGAAGCCACTGCAGGGAGACAGGTCATGTGGCGGAAGCTGACTCTGTCTCGCTGGAAGCTATTCAGGCAGGGAGGGTATTGTGCCTAGTATGGAGACTGCAGGTACAGCCTTGGCTGGAAGGACAGCACATAGGGGCAAGCCCATGGTGAGTGAACAACACCAGGCGTTAAGGCAAGAATGCTGCTGTGGCCACGCTGCCCATTAAGCATGGCGCTCCTGTGCTGGGGAAGGGGACGGCCAGAAGACCGGTCAGATACAGAGGGCCAGTTTCCTGGACACAGGCAAGAATGACCAGATGAGTCCTGCTCTCCTGGTGTCAGGTCCAGGGGCTTCGTAGATACTGGGACAGGAGGGAATTCTTCTTTCTGTAGCCCCTGCGTATTGTCCACGCAGACTGTTGTGTGCAGAGGCCAAAGAATGGCACCTATGGTATAGACCTAGATCACAGTTCCTCCCCCAGGCTAGACTGCCCTAAGCCACCAAGCTGAGAAAGAGCCACAGAGAACTAGAATCCTCACCAGGCCCTGTTTGTTTGTTTGTTTTGTTTGTGTTATGGCCAGCTCAGCCTGCCCTGGGGGGTGGGGCTGGTGCAGCATGTGGTACCAGGGACTAAACCGTGGTCCCTGCGGTTGCCTAAGCTTGCCTAAGCAGGCACTTTAGACCGCTGAGCTGTCTCACCAGCCTAGGACCCTGTTTTGAGACAGGGTCTCACTATATAGTTCGGGCTGCCCTTGAGCTCACTGTGTAGCCCAGGCCCTCCCAAACTCTGCAATCCTCCTGTCTCAGCCTAACTGCCAGGATGACAGGTGTGTACCATCACACCCAGCCAACAGATACGGAAATAACCCTGGCCCATACCTAATAGGACTGGTGTCCCCACAGTCTATTCCTGAGAGAGGCAACACAGGAACAGATGGTGAGAGGACATGGGCCTCACTGGCCACCTTGAGAGGCATCTGAAGTCAGACTACCTGGGTTCTAGTCCTACCTACCTTAGAAATCTTGGGTCCTTAGACTTTGGATTGAACCTCCCCCAGGAGGTATGTTCTTGTGTAGAGTTGTGGCTGGCTGAGTTGGGCAATAATCCGGAGCTGACAAGTCTGATTTTTGTCACGACTACTCAGCAGCACTCAGCAGATCCCCTCCTGCTTCTGGCCATCCTCTCTGTTCCCTCAGGTCCTTGCTGGGCTGCTACACCTTGGTAATATCCGCTTTGCTGACTCAGAGGATGAAGCCCAACCCTGCCAAGTGATGGATGATGCCAAGTGTGAGGCGAGGGGCAGGGAACAGGGCAGACCCTGGTGGGAAAGTAGCCAACATCAGTGGGACTAGGTGGGAGTTTGGAGGGTGAGATTTTCCATCTGCTGCTCTTGATTAAAGTCTGCTACAGTGCTTTGCCCTGGATAATTTACTCTTCCCCACCCCTCTTGCAGATGAGAAAATGAGAGCATTTATAAAGCAATTTGTCCCATATGTAGCAGGGTATGTTTGGACATAGAAGTCATGAGTTCAAGTCCCACCTCTGGTACTTACAGAGGCCTTTGGCATGTCTCTTCGCTCTTTAGAGAGCTCTGTCCACTTGGGCGACTTGGGTACCTCTGTGAAGATGGTTTAGGTGATTGGCCTAAAGAGGATTCACCTCTCCCAGGCTCTGTCAGGACATCGGCCTCACTGCTGGGACTCCCTAACGACATGCTGCTGGAGACAGTGCGGATTCGAACCATCAGGGCAGGCAGGCAGCAGCACGTGTTTCGGAAGCCCTGCTCCAGAGCAGAGTGTGACACCCGCAGGGACTGTCTGGCCAAAGTGGTTTACGCACGGTAAGCAGTTACACTGGCCCTGGCCCTCACCCGGGCTCTCACCCTATCTGGGGTTGGATCACACCGCATTAGGCAGTAAATGCAGGCCCAGAGTGGGGGTGCTAGGTAAAGCAGACTGGTTCCTTGGATTCCCAGGGCCAACAGGGCACAGGGCTTGAGTGCCATGGTTTTTGTTTTATTTTGTTTTTTCCTCTGAACTACACCCTTGGCATCTGTTCTTGAGAATTGAGTAGAGAAGTTACCACATTCCTGGCCTGGACTCAGCTCATTATCCAAGTACAGGAGTCTGCTTTGACCTTGTGAATAGACAAGGAAAACCTGCTTAGCGCTCCACTGGTAAGGCAGGCTGCAGAGGTGATCTGGTGCTGTTACAGTGCCAGGTTCAGGCCACTGGGTGAGTAGGCTCCTGTGTCTCCCAGCGCACTGGTACTTAAGACCTTAGTTACTCACTGGGGAGCGTCCTAAGTGGTGCAGAGCTAGAGACTTGGCCTAGGTCATGGGTGGCACAGTGGGGAAAGTGCACTCCTTTCCTTTCCTGGTGAGTTACAGGACCACTCTAGGAAGTCTTGTCAGGGGGTCCAGAGCCCCAGAACACTTTCTTTCTTTCTTTTTTTAAATACTGTGGCTGGCTCAGCCTGCCCTGGGGGTGGGGCTGGTACAGCATGTGGTGCCAAGGATTGAACCACAGTTCCTGCGGTTACCTAAGCAGGCACTTTAGACAGCTGAGCCATCTCTCCGGCCCCCCAGACCACTCTTAGGACAGTAATGATGAGCCTTTTAGGACTTTGAATGCTACAAATTGCCTACCGCAGCACACGCACCACTGCTCTAAGATTATTAGACATGTTTGTGTACACGTGGGGTCAAGGCAGGTTTCTCGGAAGAGGGTCCTCCCTGCTTTCATGAGCCAAGAGCCTGAGAAACATTTTTGAGTGAAAACATTAAAAATGGCCAGGAGCAGCTGAGCCCACACTGAACCCATTTCAGCAAGAAGCTCAGAGTCCAGTGCCTCGCATCAATTTCAGATTATGGTTTCTACCTTCCTCTACAAGTTACTGCAAACGAGCAGCTAATATGCTGTGGTTAGAGCAAGCTTCTGACTGCAGCATTTTGCACATGGAAACATCATCACTGTAATACTAGGTGACTCATTTCTAGTGCCAAATCCCCTGTAGCAGAAAGATAAGCTGTTAGTCAGGTATGGTGGTACAGACCTGTAGTCCTAGCACTCTTAGATGCTGAGGCAGGAGGTTGGCAAATTCTGGACAACTTAGTGAGATCCTGTCTCGCAATAAAACAATTTAAGAGCTACAGGGATGTAGCTCAGTGCAGAAGCTCTGGGTTCAATTCCCAGTATTGGGAAAAAAAGAAAAAAGCTGTTTACTGAACTGAATGTTACAATTACATTTTTTAAAAAAATCAGAGTAACCCTATCTTCTTTGGGTTGAAGGTTGTTTCAGAGGGCAGGATGCCACTGTTGGCCTTAGGAAACTTGGGGCCCACTTGTGCAGGCTGAGCCTTGGTCATCTCTGGGCCCACAGGTGGGCTTCTCTAGGATCGCTTAGTGAACCTTGGTTCTTTAGGAACCGTACCAAGGCCTGTCTAACCACTCCTTCTGGTCACTACACCAGCTGCTGTTGGGCCATGTGACAGTGTAGACCCGTGCCCTGCCTGGTCCAGGAGCAGAGCTAGGCCTGAGCTCAGTCTTAGTGGGAGGACAGGACAGGTCTGTGTGTCCCTTGGAACATGCATGCCCAGAACCTGGATCTGGTGTCAGTCCAGGCAGCATGAAGATGATTTAGCCTGTGGCCTGTGAGGTCCACAGCACGGGGATCTCCAGCATGTGCACCCTGGCTGAGGAAATTTTACCACCCAGGCTCACCCTGACCCCTCTCACCAGACTCTTTCTCCCTCAGACTCTTTGACTGGCTGGTATCAGTAATCAACAGCAGCATCTGTGCAGACCCTGACTCGTGGACTGCCTTCATAGGTAATAGGGGCTCACCCTGCCAGGAACCTTGCAGAAAAGAACTATAGTGGCCTAGACAGGGGCCAGGAACCCCAAGTGACTCCTTTATCCTCTCTATACCCATCTGCTACCTGCCCACAGTGTCTGGTCAAGATTTCTTTTTTTCCGGTACTCACATCTGACCTGTCTGAGATATTCCCCCTTCCCAGAGATCCAGAACCAATCCCAGGAAAGCAGTGGGGGGTGGGTGAGAGAGCTAGATGGGAAATAAGACTGAAGTCAGTGTCACTCTAACCCTGGTGAGGAAGTCAGGTAGCAGGGGCATAAGGCTTAGATGCCCCATGCAGTTTGCCTGTAGAATTCTAGGCTGGTGAGACCAAGGCCCTCCAAGCTAGACATGCATAGGAAGTGTTCCTTTGGACCTGGCTTTCTCACAGGAGAGATCCATTGGATTCAGAGAACTGACTCAGAAAAAGACCCGATGCCCCGGGCTACCCCTTGTACCTCATTTGGCTTTTCTGATTGCCTGAGGGGGTGTGAGGTGGGCATGGGAACTGCCCTGCATGGAGGGCCTGGGCAGTGGTGGTATGCTCCACCCACCACTAGGTCTCCTGCTCACCCAGCCTCTTCCCTGGGCTCTTGGAGTCACCCTGTCCCCCATGCACTCGCCCTAGTGGCCCCACAGATCCCCTGTCATCCTCCCAGGCCTTCTGGATGTGTATGGATTTGAGTCATTTTCTGACAACAGCCTGGAACAGCTGTGCATCAACTACGCCAACGAGAAGCTGCAGCAGCACTTCGTGGCTCACTATCTCAGGGCTCAGCAGGTGAGGCCAGGTGGGCCACGCCTTTGGGACCCTCTTCCTCCTCAGCCCCAGTCCCATTCTCTGAGCCTTTGTCCCTCACTTTATTTTTTGTTGAGTAGTAACAAGTACATGCACGTGGTGCTAGGGATTAAAGCCAGGGCCATGCACATTCGAAGCAGCCTGGTATCACCCAGCTACATCCCCAGCTCAGCGTGATGTCTGACATATTCTTGTTCTTGTGTTGCTGTTCCGGAGCGTGCTGTGGCCCTGAGGCCAGCTGTGGATGGCCCACCTCCACTGCAAACCACAGCTTCTTTCTCCCTGTCTCCCCTACCCTTTCCCTTAGGAGGAGTATGCACTTGAGGGCCTGGAGTGGTCGTTTGTCAGCTACCAGGATAACCAGACCTGCCTGGATCTCATCGAGGGGAGCCCCATCAGCATCTGCTCCCTCCTCAACGAGGTGGGGAGGGTTAGCTAGGGAACTGAGCACCAGAGTGGGGCTTCAGGCTTTTCTCAGGTCTTGGCAACTGTTCTTTATTGTCTCTTCCCCTCTCCTTTGTGAAATGTGTTTGCTAATCCCTGTTCTCCCTTTCAGGGGCACTTCAGTACCATGAGGGCCAGAAGGTGGGGTGGGTGAGGGTGGTGGCAAGATGGGACCTCAGTTTTTTTGCAGTTGACTGCCCACTCCCACCCCACAGGAATGTCGCCTTAACCGGCCAAGCAGCGCAGCCCAGCTTCAGACACGCATTGAGAACGCCCTGGCCAGTAGCCCCTGCCTGGGCCACAACAAGCTTAGCCGGGAGCCTAGTTTCATCGTGGCGCATTATGCAGGGCCTGTGCGGTACCTCACAGCAGGCCTGGTGGAGAAGAACAAGGTAAGTCCTGGCCATGGCCTCTGGCGGCTGAGTCACTCTCTGATTGGCCAGTGGATCTGTTGCTTTCTTGGACTTCAGATCCGCCTTGCCTGGGAACCGTGTCTTCTGGGGCTTGGCTGGGCAAGCTTACGCTAGGCTATGGACTGCCATGGAGCACAGTGCACCTGCACTCAGCCGCTGCCCTTGCCCTTTCCCCATAGGACCCTGTGCCTCCTGAACTGACTGAGCTGCTCCAGCTATCCCAGGACCCCCTTCTCACAGTGCTGTTTCCTACTCAACCAGAGGAGAAGGTTCAGGAGGAGCCTCCTGGCCAGAGCAGGATCCCTGCATTGACTGTGGTGTCCAAGTTCAAGGTGGGTTTGGTGGTGTGGCGTGAGGTGCTCACGTCAGTCTCCAGTAGTTGTCCCGGGCAGATAAAGATGGTGGTCTCTCAAGGGCTTACCTCACAGAGTTGGACTCAGGTAGACAACAAGAAAGAAACAGACAGACCAGCAGCTGTGACATAGAAGGAAATCTAGGGGTCTCTCCTCTTTGTTGATAGTCACAGGAAGGCAACAGTTCCATAAACCTTTGAGACCAGGCCCTTCTCAACCCTGCCCTTGGCTGAGCAGACCCATCACTTGTGTCTCCCTCTTTTCTTTTTTCTTCCTCTTCCTCCTCCTCCTCTTCCTTCCTCTTTTTCCTCCTCTCTTCTCCTCTCTCCTCTTCTCCTGTCTCTCTCTCTCTCTTTCTCCTCCTCTTCCCTCCCTCTTCTCTCCCTGTACTGGAGATTAACTGCTTATGCACTTGCCAGGCCTGTGCCCGTGCTTATGCCAGTGACCCATCTCCCCGGCCCAGGAGCATCTCTCTGTGCCATCCCAGCCTTCCTAGGATCTCCTGACCACTTTCCTTCTGTTCCCCTCTCAGCTCCTGCAGCACTTGGCATGCTCCTTTGCAGCCATCAAACCTGGATGTCTGTCATCACCTTGAAGCACCTTGTGAAACCCAGGTTGAGGGGTACCTGTGGTCCATCAAACTGACTTCCCAGAAAGAGTCCCTGGCACAGCCTCCAGCCCACAGGGCAGGCCTAACACTGGCAGCTGTTGCTTCCCTCCTGCCTGGGCTGCTACAGTTACAAGACTTCTAGGGAGACTGCTCTGAGGGGAGGCTGAGATGACCATTCAGGCCGTGAGTGGTCCAGGATGGCTGCATACTTAGTGAGAGCTTCCAGGTGTCCCCAGGGCAGCGAAAGTCATGGTCTGAGGGCTGTAGGGCTACTGGAGGTACATGATGCCCAGCTTATGGCCCCAAGCAGCTCCAGTTCATCCCTAAGTCCAGGTTTCTCCCATCTGCAGGCCTCCCTGGAACAGCTCCTGCTGGTCCTGCACAGCACCACACCCCACTATGTCCGCTGCATCAAGCCTAACAGTCAGGGCCAGCCGCAGACCTTCCTCCAGGAGGAGGTAATCACCACTGGGCCCCACCTGACCAAGGCCCTGGGAAGAGGAGGGCAAGATGCATGCCCAACATGGAGGGACCACAGGGGTCTCTCCTGCTCAGGCATGGCAGTTGGCTGTGGTTGCCTGCCCTGTGCACTGTGCAGTGACCTCACTAAGGAGGTAAGTAGAATTCTAGAGGCTGAGGAAGGAGTGCTGTAAGTTCAAGGCCAGCCTGGACTACATATCAAGATCTCATCTCAAAAAAATTGGAACAAAGCCATGTGCCCTGATGAGGGACTACAGCTGCCAAGAAGAATCAGTGTCTTTTATGATTAGTAGACAGTCTGTCACCTCAATCCATGTACAATGTGGTCATTTCTGACCAGAGGTGTCACTTTTTCTAATCTGTATAAAAGCATGCAGGGCTTTAAACTCTGAAGGACATAGGTGTGTGAGTACTGCAAAGTGCTGCAGGGTCCCACAGCCCCCGTAGATGTGGCACAGGAACCTGTACCCAGGACCACATGTAAATACTGGGCTCAGATCATGGAGGAATCTTCACAAGATGACCTCTGTCCCTCAGCTGTAAGCCACTCTACTACCTGTGAAGAGTAAATACCAAAACTATAAATGCAGGTGCTGGGGAGCCCAGTTCGATCCCTAGTGCTACATGCCTTGCCAGCCTCACCCTCAGGATGGGCTGAGCTAGCCAAAAGAAGGGAGCAAGGGGACAAAAACTAAGTGCTCAGCTATATCAGAAGTCAGGCAACAGGCAGGGGGTCTTGGCACCAGTGGGACCCACTTTCTAGGAGAGGTGTTTTCAAGGTCACGATTTCTTGCTGTCTCAAGGAGATTCCACATCAGCCAACACTGGAGAACCTGCTGCTCCCCTTAAGGCCAGGCCTGAGAAGGGCAAAAAGGCATTTCTGGGCTATAGGTGCTACCCTGCCTCCCTCCCTTGCAGGTCCTGAGCCAGCTGGAGGCCTGTGGCCTCGTGGAAACCATCCACATCAGTGCTGCTGGCTTCCCCATCCGGTGAGTGACCGCATCACTGCAGGGGGCAGGCACACTGGAGGGTGGAGCTCCAGACTCAGGTGGACAAGAGCCTGCCCAACCCAGACTGGCCTGCGATGGGGGTGCAGAGAAAGAGATGATCTGTGGCGGTCAGGCTGGGGCTCAAGCAGCAGTACCTGTCTGCCTCTCCACTCACACACTATGGTGCTCATGGTAATTTATTAGTAAATAAATGGAGGCAAGTTTCTGGTTTCTAGGGGCTCATATTAAGTGCCCACTATGATCCCAGCACTCTGGGAGGCTTAGGCAGGATTCCAAGTTTGATTTAGTAAGTTACTCTCTCAAGAAAAAGCCATCCATGTAGGTCAATGCAAAGGTTCTGACGTCAATCCCCAGTATCGAAAAGAAAAATAAGTGTAACTGGAGCTAAGAAAAAAAGCTAAGTGCTATGAAATAGATCAACAGGGCCAGGGCTCCTTGGCTGACCAGGAAAGGCCCCTCCAGGCAGCTGGGGGTGATGGGACAGGAAGAGGCCAGCCTCTGAAGATCTGGGGCAGTGGGGAGTAGTCCAGAGCACGGGAACCACCACCAGAGCTGCCAGGTCAGGAACTGAGAGATGCCAGCAGGCCTGCACCACACACGAGCAGTGAGAAGGGAGGTGGACAGGAGCCAGACTGCAGGGCCTTGTAGGGCACAAGAGGACTTAGCAGTTCGTTCTGAGTGCAATGAAAGCCACTCCATGTTACAAGGAGGCAGTGACGTGATCTTACTCATGTTCCCAGAAGATCCCTGTGCCGCTGTGGGAGGTTGGCCACAGGGCCAGGACAGAAGTGAGGCAGTGAGCAAAAAGCTGTCGCAGGTATACACAGACCATGGAGGTAGGGGTAGCAGTAAAAACAGCAGCACTGGATTCACTGCTGAGAAGAAAACAGCTTCCTGCCTAACAGGTGGATGACATAGAGAACAGTTTACCAAAATAGTTGGTCTGGGTAAGGCCCAAGGGGGAGAGTGGGAGAGGAAGCAAGGTGGCAGTCAGGAGCTCTCTCATGGCCCCACTGTGAGGTGGGGCTCAGCAGAGCTTTAAGAACTGGAGGGCACATGAAAGTCCTTCCTCGGTGGGCATTAGCATGAGGAGCAAGGAAGAAGTCACCTAAGGAGAGGAGAGGCCTGAGGGCATTCCCTGAGGAATGTCGCATTTACAGAGGAAAGACGTGAGTGGAGGAGGCGGCGAGGTGGCCACAGAGATGTGGTGCATATCCAGGAGGCTGAGAAAATTATAAGGAGAGGGGCAGCACTAGATCGGTGGCAGCTGCTGGCTGTTGGTTCCTGAACCAAGGTAGTGCAGTGGAGGGCTGAGGAGCTACTAGGAGGAAGTATGGGTGCCGGGGGTCATGAGCTGCTCAGAGCAGTGCTGCTGTGAGCGAGACCGAGAAATCAGAAGGAAGCAGAGGAAGGTGTGGGCTCAAGTCAGCGTGTCTGCATGACATTGGTTGTCGGAGGAGAGGCCATAGATCCCACTACATAAGTCAGACACTTTTCCATAGGCACAGGCTGAGGAACACACAATTTAAAGTGGCCTTTCCAGACTTGGCCCTGCGTGCCCCCTAGTAATTACTCCAGAACTCATCCTCTATTCAGCAAGGCCAGCCAGGGTAGCACCTTGCCAGGTTCCTCAGCAGATTAAATAGAACACTTTTTAAGCCCCAGACAATGTCCCGGCTTTGGCTTCCAGGGTCTCTCACCAGAACTTCATGGAACGGTATGCGTTACTGAGAAGGCTCTATCCTCCCACCCCTGGACTCCATAGCCTGCGTGCTGCCAAAGGGCACTCTGGTGAGTGGACCTACTTGCTAGTCATTTGTTCAACCACAGGTTCCGGCTGCTTCCTCTGTGCCTGCTCAGGGCTGAGGCTTCAGATGAATACTGTATAGTCCTCCCTTTATGGTTCCTGGTTTCATGGGAGAATAGACGCAAAAGGCAGAACTATGAACATGACTCTGGGTCATGCTGGGTGGCCAGGTAGAGGGGTTCCACGGGACAGGTGCTGTGATCAGAGGCCTAGAGGCCCACAGCCGTGGGTGTGAGCAGCTCCGTGTCACACAGTGGCTCTTTAGGACAGTGGTGCCAAGTGGGGCTTGGTCAAGGGACCTACACTACAGGACACTACAGGGGCCCACCAGCCCTGGTGCCCCCACCAGCCTCAAACTTTCTGGAGACCACTCCTAGGGCCCTCTCTATAAGGTCTTGGGAATGAGGCCACAAAGCTATACATGTAGAAAGAAACCAGAAAAGGGCATAGTATGGAAATGTGTGGAAGAAATCAGTCAGCTGAGTGTAGGAGGGAAAAGGAAAAAACTGATTCAGCCCTGGCACTTCAGAAAAAGCACAAGGAAGAGAAACCTGGGGAAGTGGGAGAGCCTCCCCATGGGACGTGAGCTCTAGGTCTCATCCCAAGAGTTGACTGCGAGGACTCAAGCGGCTGTAACTTCAGGGAATGGCTCAGAGGCAGCTGCATGTAGACAGGAGACCCAGGGCCAGGTGGAGGGAAACGAGGCCAAGGGGCTTTGCAAGGCCCCAGCCACCCCCCAGCTGTTCTCCCGCCAACCCATTGCGACCCAGAACCCACCAGGACCTCTGGAGACAATTCTGCTTTGTTTTGCTCCCCACTTGGGCAGTGTGTCACTTTCCTTTCACTCTCCTTTCTTTTTCCTCTCGCCATGGTTTGCTCTTCTGTTCTGTGTCTCTTGCCAAGTCCCTCTGGGCCCTACAGCTTTCTGATATCCGGCATCTGCTTGGGCTGCCTCTGTCTCAAGAGGCGCTATGCAGCTAAGGTCAGTCAGAGTCCTCAGGTAAATCGTCCTACACTACAGTGAGCCCGACAGCACCCGGGAGGGTGGGAGTGGGACTCACTGGGCCTTCATGGAACTGGGCCTTTTCTCTCTCTTTTCTCATAAATGTCAGAGTGAGAGGTAGATGGTGGCCAGGTAGCCTGTCCAGAGACCAATGGTGGTAAGGGCTGTAGAACTCTGGGGGCTGGAGGGCCCCCAGACTTCATAATAGCCAGAACTCTGAGACAACAGACAGGTTGCTTCTGGCCTCTGCTCCTCAAAAAGAGGAAAAAAAAAATGGCTAAAGCCAAAAACAAGGGCTTGGAGAGTGCTGAGGAGATTAAAGTCTATTTCTCAGGCCACACATAGTAACAACCAAGCACTGATGTCGCCTCTGCTGCCCTTTCCCCAGGACGATTTCCATGCTCCAAGGAGGCTACGTTACAGACTGTCCTGCAGGACATCCTCTGTGTTCTGCCAGCGCTAACTCAGACAGCAGCCACGCCTGCTGACCCACTGCACTGTGGCAAGACCAAGGTGTTCATGACTGAGTCCACGGTAAGAGGCTTTGGGAATGTGGTCGCAGAAGCCAGCTGTAGGCTCTCCATGGGGCAGCGGAACAACAGCTGAGGACCTCAGTGGGTGCCCTTCCCTTCTCCCAGCTGGAGTTCCTGGAACATGGGCGTGCCCAGGTGCTGGAGCAGTGTGCCCGCTGCATTCAGAGTGGCTGGAGGCGATACCAGCACCGAAAGCAGGAGAGGCAGAAACGGGCTGCCATCCTCATTCAGGCAGGTAGGTGGAGTGGGTTTGCCTGCCTGTCCCGGGTTGGGCACAGGACACAGCTTGACGCTGGCTTCTTTTGAAGCTTGTCATGTTAAATGGCTGTCCACTGAAGATGTGAAGGTGTGCCCCAGCCTCAGGTGGATGCCACATCCCATGGTGTCTGCAATTTCAATTCCCTGGCATTTTTTACAGCCTCTCCAGTTCCATGGAAACCAGTCACTGCACAAACAGGGGTGCCCTGCAGGCAGGCAGAAGCTACAAGGGTGACCTCACTTCACCTTTCTCAGACCTACACAGCAGTTGTTTGCCAGTGTGCAGCTCTCTCACTCCAAACACACATGCTTATTTTTTCCTTTTTCTTGAGGGTCTTGCTGTGTAGTTTGGGCTACCCTGAACGCATTATGTAGCCTAGGCTGCCTCAGCCTTCCGAGTGCTGGGATTACGGGCATACACCACTATGGCTGGAAAGAGTTCTGTTTGTTTGTTTTAAATTGCCTTTTTTTTCTTGTTTCAGAACTTTTGTTTATTTATTTTTAAGGCTGGCTCAGCTTGCCCTGACGGCAGGGCTGGCGCAGCATGTGGTGCCGAGGATCGAACCACAGTCCCTGCAGCTGCCCAACTTTCCTAAGCAGGCGTTTTAGACCACTGAGCCATCCTGCCGGGCCCCGTGGAAGGAGTTTTTTAAAACAGAAAAGTAATTATCTTTTGTGGTACTTAAGATGGAACCCAGTGGTTTGTGCATACTAGGCGAGTTCTCTTACTGCTAAGCTACAGACCTAGCCCAAGACCAATCATTTTTTAAAGTATCAACAACTTAGACCCCTCCCATTCCTGAGCCTGCAGTGGGAGGTGACTGCAGGATCCTCGCCAAGGGGACCAGGGACTCCTTCAGTGTGCAGAAATCTCCCAATGTGTGGGCAGGAGGAGTGTTTCCTTAAAGCCCATTTTACCTCATGTGTTGACTTGAGGGCCTTACTTTATTGTGTAACATGCAGTAGCTGTTTCAGTGGAAAAACACATATTTCACAGCAACTTGTGCTGACAAGCCAGGGTGCCAACAGCTCTATTGACCATTTTATGTCCTTGCTGTTTCTGACCAAATCTTGTAGCCACTCGATCCTGGCTAACTCGGAAACATATCCGGAGGCTGCACGCAGCTGCCACTGTCATCAAGCGCACCTGGCAGAAGTGGAGAGTGAGTATGGCTGGAGCAGGCGGGTGGGCAACACGTGCAGATCCAGCACTAGACAGACCAGTGCAGGAAGGGTGGCACTGACAGGGTGGCACATGGCGGGCGTGAGGACCGCTCTCCAGGGTGCTTTGCAGAGGAAGGAGGTGAGAGCCACTCTGGGGACACACTGAGCCAAGGCAGTCAGCTCGCCTCTGCTGTGTCCATTCTGCCTCAGAGAAGCTGTTATTTTGTTTTAAAATACTGCTGCATTCTTGCCCTACATTCCAACACATGGAGCCACACTGTTGACAGCCTGGTGCCTTTCATTCCTCATGTCAGGGTTATTAAACATAATTTTGTTTTATATTTTCCACTAAGGGAGCTTTTTTCAAGTATAAAGCTATAATGGAATGTTGTTCTTTTTAAGATAAGAATGGCCTGCCTTGCCTCTAAAGAGCTGGATGGTATCGAAGAAAAGCCCGAGTCTCCAGTTCCCGGTTCCCCGAGCTCCACCCCACTGCCCCAGGCACAGAGCAGGCTCCAGGGGGCAATAGTCCGCCTCTGGCCCCTGGGGCTGGTCCTGGCCAATGCAGCTGTCGGTGTGCGTGGCTTTCAGAGGAAACTGGTGGTCTGTGCCTGCCTCCAGCTTCCCTCAGGCAGTCCCAGCACCTGCAGCGTCCACACAGCACAAGGCCAGACTGGCGTCCTGTCCATTCGTGCACTGCCACAGGTAGGCTGTGATGCAACAGCATTGTGCTGTGACAGCTCCAGGTTGGGAGGGCGAGCAGCAAAGCCACAGCAAGCAGACGAGGCTGGACACGACTGTCCTTAATGCTGCTGGGTAAACCAGACACCTGGGCCCCTGAGCCAACTGCAAGGTTGGATTATCCCCACTATTGTAGGTGGGAACCAGGACCCCTCCACAGCCCTCAGGACCTTGTGCTTGCCAGGCAAGCGCTTATTCTACTGAGCTATCTTTCTGGCCCCAAGTGTCCTTTTAATTAGTCATACTTTGAAAACTTGGGTAGAACAAGTTCTTCACCTCAGGTGACCCTGAATTTGGCAGCTTGTTTGCCTCAAATGTTACACTGTGTGTGTGGTATGAAGGAGCTAACCCAGGGCCTTGTGCATGCCATGCAGCCACTTGAGCCCCAGCCCTCCTGACATTACTTGGTTTATGTCCTTTTCCAGCTGAGGAAATGAGGAGCAGTGCTTCAAGTCCTCAGAGTGTAGGTGCACCCACCAAACCGAGCCTCATACAAATCAGCCATGGAAAGAGGACAGATATATTACAGTAAAGGCAGAGCCTCAGGGTGTGGGTCCCAGCTCTGTTCCACACACTGGATAATCCAGCAAAAGCATTGCATCTCAGAGCCTCCATTTCCTTATCTGTACAATGGGCCAATACTCAGCTGTTCCATGAGCTACAGCAAAGAGTAAATGAAACTGACAAGGCAGAGGAAAAGAAATAGAATTTCCACACCGAAGGAATCACTGTTGGCCATAATCTGGATTAAGTAAAACTCATAAAAACTCAGAGGCTAACATGAGTGTAACAGAAATGTTCTGGTCTAACCAAAAGCAGTCATTACCTTGGTGCTTGTTGACCCTGCCCTGCCTTACTGCTCTAGCATTTGCGCCGTGAGGCACCTTTACGGCCTGGCACTCCAGTGAAGTTAGGCTTCATCTCTCCTTTTCTCCCTAGGGCTCGATAAAGTTTCACTGCAGAAAGTCTCCACTGCGATATGCTGATATCTGCCCTGAACCTTCGCCTGACAGTGTTACTGGCTTCAATCAGATTCTGCTAGAATGACACAAGCCAGTCGATGTTTGACCTCACACTACTCTCACCTAGTAGGGTGATCCTTGGTGCCTCTGTTTCTCCAAGGCTTTTTCTTGCCAGCTGCAGCTGCCGTGCCAAAGACAATTAACCAATCACTGCCAAACTATTCCCACAGCAGTTCCAAACACATGCAGGAGCAACAGGTCCAGCCTGCCAGCCAGGGCTGCGTGGCCAGTGCACCAGCAGGCCTGGGGCTCCAGCCCAAGCATCAGCAGGGGTCAGGGTTGGTGGTGACCAAGCCAGGACAGGAGCCACAGGGAACTTCCCACTTCACCACCTTCACAGATCAAGCAAGGCAGCAGATGCAACTGTCCTAGAGCGTATCTGTCACTAGAGGGGTGCCCCATCACCTAAGCACTTTAGAAGAAAATGGGTAACTCAACCTAAAATCAACTCTAGGGTTATAACTGGACAAAAATACATGTCTAGTTCTTAAAACAAAACTTGCATATTTTAAATTATTGATTTCTTAGGGACTACGGTGAACAGTGCAATGTACAAATGAACTTCCTTATCTTGACTTTATTGATCCAGTTTTTACCTCATGGGTATAAGATTTGATATTTATGAACTCTATCCAAACTGTACCAAAAATAAAATATTTTAAGACAACCATGTACATGTGCATGCCAAGTCTCCTCACAAAGGGCTACCTTCAGTAGACTTATGTCTGAAACATGAGCCCACACTGGTGGTGTAGCCCACAGCAGTCAGTCTGCTACCTTTGGGACATCACCAGCCTCCATGAGAGCCCCACACCTGCTGGCAGCCTGGGAGAAGCGATGGACAGGTTCTGAGTGTCAGCTAGGCACTTCAGCAAGGAGCAGTGTCCTGCCCTAAGAGTCTTCATTCTGGGATGGTTCTACAATGCTCAGACAGCAGTCGGCGAACTCCACAAACAAGGGCTCTTGCATGTAGGCTCTCATGAGCTTTGCTTTGTCGTCCCCCTGATCGAGATTGACCATCAGCTGTCTCAGGTGGGGATTAAGCAGTAAGTTTCTTAATGGTGCAGATTCACCTTATAAATTAGCAAGAAAAAAATCCTGTCAAGTTCAAGGAACCCATGGAGACATTTCAAATAACAAACACTGTATCCCCTTAACTTACATAGGCCCCCTATTGTTACATGTTCACAGGGTTGGTGGCATCCACAAAGGCAACCAAGCACAGACAAGACTATCTTATACCATTTATATAAACAACTTGAGCTGGGGGTAGGTGTATCCTGGAACCAATCCCTCCCCTATGGACACCAGAGGGATGACACAATAGTTACAACTCCAATGTTTCACATATAAACCAGCATATCAAATGATTTACAAGTTAAATTTAGTAACAAATTCAGGTTCTATTAGCACAAATACACAACAATAGCATGACGCTGGTGCTCTTTTCCCCACATGCAGACATGCACTCTGACTGTGAGCCGCCGGGCACAGTGAAGGAGCACTAACACCTGTACAAGGCTTCACCAGGCTTCTTACCCCTCTAATCACTACCATGGGACCAAGCACCCCTCAGCCTGACCCTGAAGTGGAAAGAATGAAAACAATGCCTGTCTTCTGAATAAACAGCGCTATAAAAAAGGGATTTTTCACTTGTGTGCGTGGTACACAATGAAGCCAAGGCCTTCCCACTGACCATCTCCAGCCGGCCCACCCCTCCCTTTTTTTGAGACAGGGCCCTAAAAAGTTGCTAAGTTGCATGGCTAGACTCAAATATGTGATCCTCCTGCTGCAGCATTCCAGACTGCCAGGGACTACCGGCCTATGCCCCAAGCCCAGCAAAAAATAAGAATTAATACCATTTGCCATTTTCCTCTTTAAAAAAAGGCACAAGTCATGTCTTGTGATTGCCAGTGTGTATCAATGGTTGGGCTGTAAGTTAAGCAGTAGGAAGACAGGTCCTTGCTATACAAATTATAACATGCAAGATAAATGCTAAAAGGAAGTCCAAGGTACCAAGGCTAGCCAAAATAGCCTCTATTTTTGGACTGCTCAGCCCACCCTGAGGGATTGAGCCATGGTCCCCTACACCTGCCTAAGCTCACCTAAGCAGGCACTTTAGACGGCTGAGCTATCTCGCCAGCACAAATTAGCATCTATTTTGAGAAAACAACAGATCATGAGAAGCTTAACAAAGACAACATGAAGCACACCTTGCCAAACTGGAAGATCAGCAGCATTCCAGAAAGGGAAAATGGGAGCACTGTGGGCAGCCCACTTATATTTCCAGAACCCTGTGCTGGACAGGAAGAGCCCTGTATGCTATATGTATGTTTTTTTTTTTTGTTTGTTTGTTTGGCTGGTTCGTTTTTTTTGGTTGGAGGTGCTAGGAAACAAAACTCATGACCCCATGCTTGCCAGGAAGGTGCTCTGCCACTGAACTGTATCCCCAGCCCCTTGCTTTACTTTTTTTTGGGGGGGGGAGAAGTATTCTTTATTTAATACATTCTTTAAATCTCAAAGGAAATTACAGATGGGGGTGTAGCACAGTAGTACACTGCATATTTAGCATGCATGAATCCCTAGATTCAGTCCCCAGCACACAAGCACACACATGCATGCACATACACATAAACATCTTTTTTTTTTTTTAATGGCTGGCTCAGCCTGCCCTGGGGGTGGGGCTGGCAGAGCATGTGGTGCCAGAGATCGAACAGAGATCCCTGTGGTTGCCTAAGCTTGCCCAAGCAGGCGCTTTAAACCACTGAGCCATCTCACCAGCCCGTGGACACTTTTGCTTTTATTTATGTTTTTTTTTTTTTGGTGGTACTAGGGATTGAACTTAGGACCTTGAGCTTCCCAGGCAAGCACTTATTCTATTAAGCTATCTTCCCAGCCCACACATTTATTTTATACACAGAATAAATATATCTCAGTTGTTGATAAGGAAATAAACATAATGTAGACTTACCTAAATTCTTTAAATTTTGCAAAGAAACTCTATCCTCTTCCTCATCACTATTGAGAAAGTCAGCTACAGAGGAATCATCATCTGAGGAATGCAGAGCACAATCAACTGCTCAGGACCCAAAGCCAGGCACATGATTCAAACACTCGCTCCAGATAAAAACATACGTACACACACATGGGACAGGGACAGGGATACATGTAACTAAGAGCAAAATAAAAATACAACCCTCCTCTGGAGTTCACAATTATACCATCTCTCCTCTTGTGCAGAAGTAAAGGGTAAGTATACCAACATCCCAGCACCTTCCTCCAGGCTTCCCTTGGCCCTGGCACCAGCGCTGTGAACGGCCAATGACTAGAAACTCTAAAACCTGGCAACAACATCCCCTGTGCTTCAGCAAAGGCAGAAATACCTGGCACTGCCTGAACTCAACCTCAAAGTTCCTCAAAAGATAGAAACAACCCATTCTTTGCTATGAAGCTTCAGGGCCTCTTTGGTGAAACCAGAGGAGCTGTTTGCATGGCCTGGCACAGTGCACAACACCCAGAAGTATTAAGGAAATTCTAGAGAGCCAAACAGACAGACAGATAAGTGGACAGATAGGTGACAGCCTCTGCCACACTAAGCTCTGAGGAGCTCCCAGCAGTAGTGAGGTGAGCCAGGACAAAGGAAGCCTCCTGCCTGCCGCTCACTCAGGTGAAATGATAACCTGGCCAGGCCTGGAGGGATACCCACAGCTATGGCTGGGAGAGGTTCCCGCTAGCAGAGTCTATCACAAACAGCCAGAGTACAGCAGGGCCTTCTACTGCCACCTGTCCCCCTATGGCCCCCTTGAACAATGTGACCAACCAACCTTTGTTTTCCTCAGGCTGTGCAGCTTTCACAAGATGAACTGACCTTTTCTGAACAGAACGAGTTTCAAGGTTGCACTGCTCTGAAAGGAGACAAAATATAAGGCACATGTCTCCTCTATTTCTCCCAAAGTGGCACCTCCCACAAAACTGAGGGGTAATAAGCATGTACAGGATGAACATGGATATGTAGGAGGAGGGTAAGGAAAGCCATGAGCAACCTTAAGCCCAACCAGGCTGAGGAAGCTGGCTTATGCAGCCCAAGAGCCTATCTCCATAGCCCCTGCCCTGCCTAATCTCATAAGCCTTTCATCATAACTCTGTGGTACACTGACTTCAATGAGCACCACATGGCTTTATCAGCCAGCTCAGACAGTAAATGTGTACGCAGTGTGAGTCACTAGGACCACACAAATGAACGTACCACTCACACTCTGGAAGGCTTTAGTTATGGACAACACAAGTAAAGTAAGGTAAGAAAGACTGTATCTGAATCTACTCGAGAAAACCAAGACAGAAGACCAAGAAGACTTAGTGGAAAGAAAAGTATACTTGGCAAAGGTCTATGATCCTGACAGAATAGTCAGATACAAAAAGATGGTGATGAGCTGACTGGGAGGGCAGATGTTTGGGACACAAAGGGAGGAAGCCAGAAATAAAGAATGCCACCAGAGCTGGCACAGCTAGCAGTGCAGACATGTAATACTATGCCTCAGGAGGCTGAAGCAGAAGGATTTTTGTGAATTCTGGGCCAGCCTGAACTACATAGTGACACCATGTCTCAAATGCCACCCCCTAAAAAGGATGCCACCATAGGAAGTCATCTCCCTCCTCACCCCCAAATGTCTCATTAAGAGTGCCACTGGCATTTAGGGCAGGAAGGACTTTGGTGTTCCCACAGGCTGCAGAGTCTACATGAGTCCCAGTACCATCAACAGGACCACTAATCCTTACTCTGCCAGCATGACAACAAAAACATTGTGACAATGTCTCTCTTGAGGGAACACTGTCCTCCACAACAAAGAACCCTAAGAGTTTTCAACAAGGGACAGAAGATGGAATACCTCAGATGTGAATTTCCAGAAAGACTATCTTAGTGGCAGCAGGAACACAGAGTAATGTGCTCCTAGAGGAACCAGATAAGAGGGCCAGACCCTCCAACCTCATTCTAGCAAAGCAACTCTACTTCTTTCCTATCTGGGGCTGTAAGTTTTCTTTTGAAAATGCTCCAGAGATGGGAAAAGAGTATTGGTATTGCTACAGATTAAGCACTGTAAACCAGAGACTGAGAGGAATAAAAGCAAAGGCCAAACAACTCATTGGACACCACAGAGCCTGCAGCAGCAGGTCAGGGAGGGCAGGGGCTCATGAGTTAGGAGATGGCTGACACAGCTGCCAGTGACTAAGGGCTGATGTGTCCCACAGACATGGCATCCCACTGAACCTTCATGTACTTCTTGACACTGACCATCAACCTCATTTACATATGTAAAAATTGAGTTTTCTTATAATGGAGAAACTTGCTCAAGGTCCTAACTTGTGTAGTAGCAGGGGCAAATGCACCTGTCTATCTTTTTTTCTTTTTCTTTTTCTTTTTTTTATTTGGTACAGGGCCTACAGGATCTATAGGATCGCAAAGTGATCCTCCTGTTTTCAGCCTCCCCAGTGCTGGGATTACAGGTGTGTGCCACCATGCCTGTTCTCAGTGGCTAGCTCAGCCCACCTGGTAATGAGGTCAGCCCAGCATGTGGTGCTAGAGATGGAAACCTGGTCCCTGCACTAGCTTATAAGTGCTTAGTCTGCTGAGCTATCTCACTGGCCCATCCAGGTCTAACTCTTAAGACTGCTTGTGTTCTGTGAAAAGGAAGACAGGATAACCCAAAAGGTAAGACAGAAGCTGGGCATGGTGACGTGTTCCTATAATTCCAGCACTCGGCAGCTGAACCAGGAGGATCACTGTGAGAACAGCCTGGGCTACAAAGGGAGCTCAAGGCCAGCCTGAGTTGCATAGAAATCCTTTCACAAAAAGACCTGGTGGGGGAAAAAAAAAGGAGAGCCGGGCATGGTGGCACACACCTGTGGTCCCAGCACTTAGGAGGCTAAGGCAGGAGGGTCACTTCAAGTTCAAGTTCAATGTGGGCTACATAGTAAGTTGAAGCCCAGCATGAACTGCATGGTGAGACCCTGTCTCTAAAAAAGAGAAGTGGAGGGAAGAAAACAAGAGGGGGGGAAAGAGAGGGGAAAAAATACCCACAAGTGAAATCAAAGAATGAGTGCAGCAGACAGGCAAGGTTTGGGAACCAGCCAAAGATTCTGAGAAACACTGGGCCTGGTGCTGCAGGCCTGTCATCCCAACTTTCTGGAAGGCTGAGTCAGAAAAAATCACAAATTCAAGCCCAGCCTGGGCAATTTGGCAACTCCAGGTGATCTTGTTTCAAATTTTTTTTTATTTTTTTTTTAAATGGACTGGGGAGTTAGCTCAGTTCAAAGGCCCTGAATTTAATCCCCAGTTAAAACAAAATAGTCTTGTTAGAAATAATGTGTTTAGGGGGTTTGTTTCTTTTGGTGATGGGAAACAAATCCAGAGCCTCAGATGCTAGGTAAGTGCTGAGCTACATCCTACAGCCTACTTGTAACTAAAATTCAATGTGGAAAATGACCCAAATAAAACAAATAACAAAACAGAGCTAATTAAGTTCCCTAAAAGCACGTATCAGATCCTTAATCAAACATACTTTTTTTTTTGTTTTTTCTTTTGAGACAACAGTCTGAATATGTAATTTAGGATGGCCTTAAGCTTGCTTTGTAGCCAGGCTGGTCATAATCCTCCTGCCTCTGCCTCCCAAGTGCTGGGATTACAGGGGTGTGCCACCACGCCCAGCTTTACACATTTGTGAGGTACAGATAAATATCACTGCTTTAAAACGGACAAAAAAATGTATTCGTATCATACACAAAACTTTAAGCTTTTTTTCTCCTAATACATCCAAGAAGCTGGCAATGTTATTTATTGGAAGTAGTAATAAATATTTCTCGGGCCCAGCGGGATGGCTCAGTGGTGTAAACTTGGGGAAGCTTGGGCGGCTTCAGGGACCGCTGCTAGATCCCCGGCAACACATGCTGGGCCAGCCCTGCCCTCAGGGCAGGCTGAGCTGGCCATAAAAATGAGTGAATAGACAAATATAGGTTCTGAAACAACAAAAAAATAAAATAAAAAATTCTTAAAAAAAGAAATATTTCTCAACATATAATTATTGTTTTTGTGATTAATCACTGTTTAAATTACGTTTGATTTGTAGCAATGAGAATACATAATGCATATCAAGTATTTACATTCCGAATCATAACTGTAGCAAAATTACAGTTTTGAAGTAGCCTCCAAAATTATTTTTTGGTTGGGGTCACTGCAACATGAGGAACTGTACTGCGGGATCACGGCATTAGAAACGTTGAGAACCACTGGTCTAAAGGCAAGCTTAGGCATGCACGCGATGGGACCGCGGGTCAATCCCCCGTACTACAAGTCGCCGCCAGCCACGCCCCGAGCCTGGGCTGAGCTGGCCGCACAAAAAAAGAAAAAAGAAACGTTTAGCCTTGCCCGGTGGTGTATGCTTGCAATCTCAGACTCTGAGAAGGTTGTAGCTGAAGGATCACTGTGAATTTGAGGCCACCACGGGCTACACAGTGACTTCAAGGCCAACCTGAACTAGAGACCCCGTCTCAAAAAGCTGAAAAACAGGGAAAAGTTTATTTATCTCAATATTGGAGGTTCAAGCAACCGGCTATTTTTAAAGAAAAAAAGAGGTGGCTGGTAGAGGAAAGATCCTGACAGAAAACTACACAGAGGGCGGGGAAGTAGCTTCGTGGCACAGTGCCTGCCTGGCAAGCATAGGGTCGGGATTGCGACTCCTGGCACCAAAACAAACAAACTACACAGAGAATTTGCGCAGAGGTTCAGAACACCAGAGACGGAAGAGGACACCGGGTGTGAGAGGCTAAAGCCGTGGGGCAGATGGGGCTGCGGCCCAGGATCCACGTCAAGGGCCCCAGCGGGCGGGCCACGCACGGGGCTGGGGCACGGATGCCGCGTCCTTACCTTTGTGCTTCTTGAAGCAGGACACGGAGCAGCTGTAACAGCAGAAAACACAAACCGCCTTCAGCCGAGCAGGCACTCGGGCCCCTCCGCTACCCCCAGCCCAGACTCCATCCCACAAGCAACCCGGCAGCATTGCGCTCCCACCCCCAGGTCACCCCCGCCTCACTAGGGCACATGGCAAGTCGGGCACCGGTACTTGGGCTTCTCCAAGCAGATCACGCAGACCGCGGTGCTACAGCCGAGGGACGCCATGGTCCGCCGCTCCGCTCGCTCAATACTCCCACGCTGCAGCTTTAGGCGCACGCCCTCCTCCCCGCTTCCGGAATCATGACCAATTAGTGCTCGTGACTCCCTGACGTCACAAGCAATAGATCCTGTTCACTGTTCCAGGCCTCATAAGTAGAGCGTCGATGCACTCGATGCTCATCCTGGGGTTTTCACTGATGAGGCCGTCATCAAAGAATTTGTTCCGTAAGTGGTGTCTATGTTCTTTGCCACTTTCCAGATTTGTTGCCCTGCATTAAAAAAAGAAAAGAATGCATGCGACCAAATCTCCTTTACTTTCAGGTTCAGACTTTATGAATCTTGCACTAATGTTGGGTTCCGCTGCCCTTCTCATCTGGCAAATGGGAAGTTCAGACACTGACCAAACTAGAGTTGGCTGGATTGTGTGGCACATAGGATCTTATCCTTCCTTCCTTCCTTCCTTCCTTCCTTCCTTGTGTCACTTTTCCTAGAAGAAAGAGCGATAAACATTGAGTCGTCACTGCCAACGAATGTTTACCGAGTTACAATTCAGTCCCGTGCTGCCCAAGGCTGCAGACCTCAAGGAACAGAAAATGCTCTGTGCTTCCTGGCAATCGTAGATGTAGAATGAAGGCAGAATGGAAGAAGGAGCAGACTCGTTCTTAGGGCCCAACTGGTGCTACCCAGCTCTGTCCTTAAATACCTGCCCCAGGTTCCTCTTTCTTCTCATCCCAGTCCCAGGACCTAATGGAGCAAGGCAGACCAGAAAGCAGACGAGTGACCTCTGACCCAAAGGGGGGGGGCAGATGAGTCTGAATTTATGGGCAATCGTGGACTTTGAATTCCCTCAGAACTTAGTTACAGTCTTGAAAACTGTACCAGCTGAGAAAATAGCTCAGAAGCATAAGCGCCTGTCTGGCAAGTACAAGATCCTGAGTTCTATCTCCTGTTAAAAAAAAAAAAAAAAAAAAAAAAAA
>PVJA010019045.1:0-38948 GCA_004027025.1 Myocastor coypus
ACAATATGCAATGTGTCAACTTTTAAAATAAGAAAGGGAAAAAGAAAAAAAAAAAGTAATGTTGATTGAATGTGTGAATGTTTAATTGTTTGATCAATCTTTTTTTTTTGTCTTTTTTGAGACAGGGTCTCGCTATGCAGTTGAGGCTGGTCCTGAGCTCACTTTTGTAGCCCAGGCTGGTCTCGAACTCACACCAATCCTCCTGCCTCAGCCTCCCGAGTGCTGAGATTACAGGCGTGAGCCACCACGCCCGGCTTGATCAATCTTATATACCTATATGTATTACTCTAAACTGATCTGATGATGAAAATATGTAATATAACCATTGTTAAATTTATACAATAAAAATATTAAATAAAAAAAAAAGAAAGAAAAGAAAGACAACACAGGTTATTCCCTATTTTGCAAACAAACGTAGGTGGCACCCAGGACACACAGGGCAGCCCCAGGGGAGACCAGCACAGCCTGTGTACACTGATTCTATCTCCTGTCCCCTGAGACACAGTGAGGACATCCGCCCAAAGCACTATTGAGCGCAGTGGAGAAGTCGCAAAGTCCTTGCTTTTCTTTGCCAGGAGACAGCTGAGGCTGTGCTGAGTCAGGGGCACCAGCAAGCAGTGCTCACTTTTAGATATTCACTTTGTCCAGGCCATTTTGTCCAGGCCATTCTCACTGTGTTTCTGAGAAGCAAAATGAATGAGTTGGCAAAGTTCACATACAAAACATCCAGGCCTTTCAGTTTAGGGCGAACGAGTTCAATAGCAATCAGATTTTATTGCCATATATAAATTTTTATAAAAATGTATGCATTAATTGGTGCTAACAAACATGCAGTCTCCATAAGGATGGTAATATATACAATATCTTATGTATCACCTTTGTTTTTTGTTTTTTATTGTTTTTTTTAAATTTTTTGTGTTTTTATTTATTTATTTATTTTTATGGCCGGCTCAGCCTCAGGGCTGGCGCAGCATGTGGTGCCGGGGATCGAACCATGGTCCCTGAAGCAGCCTGCAGGCGCTTTAGACCACTGAGCCATCCTGCCAGGTCCTCACCTTTGTTTTCTTAGTTACTTTAAAATTTTATTTTACTTATGTATTTATTGGGCACTCATAATCAAACTCAGGACCTTGTGCTTACCAGGCAGATGTTGTGCCATTGAGCTATCTCTCCAGCCCCTCATTTTTTTTTTTTTTTTTAAGATAGAGTCTTGGCCGGGCGTGGTGGCTCACGCCTGTAATCCCAGCACTCGGGAGGCTGAGGCAGGAGGATCGGTGCGAGTTCGAGACCAGCCTGGGCTACAAAAGTGAGCTCAGGACCAGCCTCACTGCATAGCGAGACCCTGTCTCAAAAAGACAAAAAAAAAAAAAAATAATAAGATAGAGTCTGGATATACAATAATCTTCCTGCCTCAGCCTCTCCAAGTATGCAATCAACACTCCTAACTGCTCTTCTATTTATTCAGTTAACTAATTAATGACTTTTTTGTCTTTAAGTTTTTTTGAGATAGGGTCTTGCTAAATAGTACAGGCTGGCCTCAAACTATCCTCCTACCTTAGCCACCCAAGTGCTGGAATTACAGGCATGAGCCACCACTTCCAAGAGATCTTTTATTTTGATATTCTAACTCTTTCATATATTTTATAAGCACAGTAATTTTTACCATTTCTTCCTATGGTATATTAATCAAACTGACATCAAATTGATAGCTGCTAGTGCCTGTAGAAAATAAAACAAGTCAGGCATGGTGGTGCATGTATGCCTGTCATTCCAGCACTCTGGGAGGCTGAGGCAGGAGTAGTACAGTTAGAAACAAAGAAGTTGAATCATTCACTTCCTTTCATTTAACTCTAATACCACGTGATCCTAGTGATTATCAGGACTTAAATTTAGGAGGTCCCATAGATTGCTGGTGTCAGAGAGACAGTGGAAGTCAATTTGGAGTAGTGGAGTCAGATCCTATAAGTACCAGAAGTTAAGTCTTTGCCCTTATTTCCCTTTTATGCTTGAGCCCTCTTTCCTTCACCCACTTTCCCTTTGCCTTTTGCCCTTTGCCTTCTCCCTACTGCTGTTCTATGGTCTGTGACACTCATCCTTGTGACAAACTACTAGATGTGTGCTGAGAGTTTCTATTCCGGCCTGTGCACAGGTACCTGGACTATTTTTGATATAGAACTGCTTCAAAGGTAGACTACAAGCCAGATGTGGTGGCACATGCCTGTAATCCCAGCACTTTGGGAGGCTGAGGCCGGAGGACCAAGGCTAGCCTAAATTCAGAGTAAGACTTTGTCTCAAAAACAAAAAACAAGAAAGATAAAGACAGACTGTGCAACTGGGTTCTTTTTCCAAGTAATAAAACTCTTGTAAAAATTAACTATGACACCCCAATATTCTCTACAAGGCAGCAAGCCAGAGAAGTTGAGTGACTTGCTGATAATCACAAACCCAGGACTCTATCCCAAGGTAGGCTCTCATAAAAGCTTCAAGGAAAAGAGAAACTAAACACAGTGTAGCTTGGTCATACATGCCTGTAACCCCAGCTCTAAGGAAGCTGAGGTAGGAGGATCACTGCAAATTTGAGGCTACGGGGCCCGGCGGGATGGCTCAGTGGTCTAAAGCGCCTGCTTGGGAAAGCTTGGGCGGCTTCAGGGACCGAGGTTCGATCCCCAGCACCGATCCCGGGCACCACACGCTGCGCCAGCCCTGCCCTCGGGGTGGGCTGAGCCGGTCATAAAAATGAGTCAATACACAAAGGTTCTGAAACAAGAATAAAAATAATAAATAAAATAAAAAATTCTTAAAAAAAAATTCAAGGCTACTCTGCAGTATGTAACAAAACCAACTTAGACCTACATATTTAGACCCTGTCTCCAAAGACAAAAAGGGCATAAGATTTTCTGTTAATGGGAATCTAATCAGCATGCTCATGATTTTTTTTGGAATTTTTATTTTATTTTATTTTATTTTTTTCTTGTTTCAGAACCTTTGTTTGTTTATTCACTCATTTTTATGGCCGGCTCAGCCAGCCCGGAGGGCAGGGCTGGCGTAGCATGTGGTGCTGGGGATCGAACCGCGGTCCATGAAGCTGCCCAAACTTTCCCAAACAGGCGCTTTAGACCACTGAGCCATCCCGCCGGACCCCATCATGATTTTTTTTTTAAAGCAGGGCTTCACTATATAGTCTAGGCTATCCCAAAGTAATTCTCCTGCCTCAGCCTTCCAAGAGGTAGGATTCCAGGCATGTGCCACCCATGCTTTCTTGTTCAGAATTTTATTGGAATTAATCAGAATGAAGATTGGAAATCATTATGCCAGATTTAAATGACTCCAGAAGGAAAAGCCTGAAGGAGCTGTTGCCCCACCCAAAGGAGGTGGCTGACGCAAGTGGTTTCTTCCTTCCCAAGCAGTGGTGCTGTGGGCCAGGACAAGAGGATGAGCTTTCTAAGCTCTGTTTGGCCTTTTCAATGGTTTACCCAGTGCTGATGCAGCCCCTGGGGAAAATGGCTTGGTCATTTTTCCAAAATTAAGAATAGAATTACCAGAGCAGAATGTGGTGGCACACACCTGTGATCCCAGCACCAAGAGGCTGAGGTAGAAAGATCACCATAAGTTCAAGACCAGCCTGGGCTACATAGTGAGACCCTGTCACAAACAACAATAAAAAATAACTGCCATAAGATCCACCAACAAGGGGCCAGTGAAGTACCTCAGCAGTCTAAAGCAGCTGCTTAGACAAGCTTAGGCAACCGCAGGGACTGCGGTTTGATCCCCGGCACCACATGCTGCGCCAGCCATAATATAAATAAATAAAGCTAAAAAAAAAAAAAGATTTACTAACAAGAGCCTAGGATATATGTTGGGCGTGGTGGTGCATGCCTGTAATCCCAGCACTTGGGAGGCTGAGGCAGGAGGATCAGTGTGAGTTTGAGACCAGCCTGGTCTATAAAAGGGAGCTCAAGGCCAGCCTGAACTGCATAGTGAGACCCAGTCTCAAAAAAGAAAAGAAAAGAGAGAGAGAGAGAGAGAGAGAGAGAGAGAGAGAGAGAGAGAGAGAGAGAGAATAGAGAATAGGTTTGGCCAGGGAGAGAGTTCAGTGGTGTAAGTGTCTGCCTGGCAAGTGCAAGGTTCTGAGTTCAATCCTTGGTAGAAAAAACAATCTGTTAAGATCTACCAACAAGGCCTGGCAAGATAGTTCAGCAGACTAAGTGTCTGCTTAGGCAAGTGCAGGGACAAGGGTTTGATCCCTAGCACCTCATGTTGCATTAGCCCTACCGTGGGTACCCTGAGCTCCCCATGCAGACTGGGCATGGTGGTGATGCCTATAATCTTAATGCTGGGGAGGCTGAAATCAGGAGGATAACTACAAGACTGGGCTGTGTAGTGAGATCCTGTACCACACACATTAAAAAAAAGGGAAGAAAATTCTGACACATGCTATGACTTGGGGCAAGTTGACAAAATCATGCCAAATACAATAAGCTGGATGGGGCCAGCAAGATAGCTGGAGCCCTAAAGTACCTGCTTAGGCAACCACAGGGACTGCGGTTCCAACACTGGCACCACATGCTGTGCCAGGCCCACCCCCAGGGCAGGTTGAGCCAGCCATAACATAAATAAGTATATAAACAAATAAAGTTTAGAATATTAATCCCTGATGCCCATTCATAGGGAAGTATGTAGTTGCATTAAAAAACGATAAACTGGATGAACAGGGGTATTTTATATATGTGTGTGTGTGTGTGTGTGTGTGTGTGTGTACATAAGTATTTTATATAATACATAACATACATATAACATATAACATACTTATACATATAATGGGTCTAGAACAGTCAAAGTCCTTGGGCTGAAAGTTGTGAGTTCCACATGCTGGGAGTAGGAATTAGGGGGAGGGATAATGTTTAAATTAATATTTTATCATCATTTTAGTCTTTTTTGTTTGTTTGTTTGTTTACTTTTTTGAGATGGAGTCTCACTATGCAGTTCAGGCTGGCCTTGAGCTTGCTTTGCACCCTAGGCTGCTCTCAATTTGCAATGATCCTCCTGCTTCAGCATCCCTAGTTCTGGGATTACAGGCATGTGCCTCCATGTCCAGCTCTATTTTGATGTTTTGAGACAGGGTATTGCCAGGTAGTCCAGGCTGGTCCTGATTTCAGAGTTACCCTCCTGCCCTGGCCTCCTGAGAGCCAGGATTATAGGCATGTGCAACCACAGCAAAATCAGCATTACAATTTTATTTTATTTTTTTGCTACTGGTGATCAAACTCAACCTTGTGCTTATCAGGCAGGTGCCTATTCTGCTGAGTCATACCATTAGTCCTAGTATTAAGATTTTAGTGTGTGTGTGGTGATGATGGAATCCATGGTATTGAGCATGATCAACACATGCTCTACCACTCAGTTACATACGAACTTGGAAATCCTGTTTAACGAGTACAAAGTTTCACTTTGGGAAAATAGAAAATTTTGGACACTGTCACATCTCAGTAGTGAGAATGACTTGATATTGGGAATTACAGACTTAAAAGTGTTAAAAATGATAAACTCTGGAACATGTCTAGTTCAAGGGGCTCCACAGTTCAGTTATTAGAGCACTGGTCTCACAGAGTACACCTACTTCATCATTATAAAACAAATATGTCAGCTATGGTGTATTACAGATATAGGCCTGTAATTCCAGTACTTGGGAGGATGAGGCAGGAGGATTGATGCAAATTCGAGACCAGCCTGTGCTATAAAAGTGAGCTCAAGGTCAGCCTGAACTGCATAGCGAGATCCTGACTCAAAAAAGAAAAACAAAAAACAAAAACAAAAACAAACAAAAAAAAATACAACAAAAAAAAAAAAAGAAAAGAAAAGAAAAAAGAAAAAAAAAGTGTAACAATTCTGTTTGGTGTGATGGAAAATTTTTAGAAGTAGTGGTGATAGTTGTACAACATGGTAGGGGCTGGTGAAATAGCTCAGTGAACTAAGGGCATACTTTGGCAAGCACAAGGACCAGGGTTTGATCCCCCATCCTGCATGCCTCACTCACTCTGTATCAAATACATCTTAAAAAACGAAAGCTCAGGGCCGGGGAGATAGCTCTGCGGCCCAAGTGCCTGCCTGGCAAGTGCAAGATTGTGAGTTCAAACCCCAGTCCTGAAAACAAAACAAAAGTTGTACAACTCTGTACTTAATGTAACTAATGCCACTGGTCAGCCTACTTAAAATGCCAATTTTGTTGTTTTCATGAAATCTGGAATATTCAGGGTGGTACGGCTATAGACTGTTGTTTTGAGACAGGGTCTGACTGTGTGTAGTCCAGGTTGGCCTCAAACTCACAATGATCTTGAGGATTATAAGAACAGGACACCAGGCAGGTAAAATGTCAAGTTCTGTGTTGGTTTTGTTTGTTTGTATTTTAGGGAAGGATCTATAGAGTGTTCAGGGTCTCACTACTAGATTGGACTTGCAGTGATCCACCTTTTTACAGCCTCCCAAGAGCTGGGAAGGTTTTTGTTTTCCCTATATTTAGAACAGGGTCTATAGGGGCTACAGGGTCTTGCTACAGAGATCCGACTTGTAGTGATTCTTCTGTTTTCAGCCTCCCAACTGCTGGGATTACAGGAGCGCAACACCATGCCCACTCTCAATTGCAGTCTCAGCATGTCCTGAGGGTGGGCCAGCACATCATGCTGGGGACTGAACCACAGCTGCTGCACTCTGCCACTGTGTTCTGCCTAAGCCAGTGCTTTAGTCTGCTGAGCTATCAGGCTGGCCCTTGGGTCAGGCATTTGACCACGGTGAAAAAAGAACAAAAGTGACCCTTTAGTGACTCCACTATAGTTCTGTAGAACTAAACTCCCTGCTCATACCAGCCCTGATAGGCCCTTTTAGATTTCTTCTTGTGAAATTCCTGCTCAGATCCTTCATCAGAGCTTCTAGGTTGCTCCTAGCCTGAGCTCAGGCTCCCTGATCTGGAAGGCAGTCTCTAGCTCCACCCTTTACTCTCTGCTTCCTGATTCCCATCAGCTGAGCAGCCTTCTTCAGCTGGGCCTCTATGCCGTCCTGTCTCTGTTTGGGGCTGGCTAGCGAAGCACTGAACTTGTGAGCCAAAACAAGTCTCTTCCTTCAGGTTGTGGGTGTTGGGCTTTGTGTCCCAGCCATAGGTAAAGTAACTAAGATGTGTTCCTGAGGACAAAGCTCTCTAGCCCAATCACCTCTTATTAGGCCCCATGTTCCAGCACTGTTGCATTGGAATCAAATTTCCAACACTTGATGGAGGCAGGGGATAGTCAGGTCATAGCTCCCTGGAGTCCAGGTCCCTGCTTTGTTCTATCCCAGAGCCCTCCACAGGGCCCTATGCATTGGGATTTGTCAATGCTTTGCTCATTCCCAGACACTTGATGCTAGGCATTCCTCTGTTATCCTGAAGAATTTGGTAACAAGGATGAGTTATTTGAAAACAATGCCTCCATTTCTGTGTCATTATTAAAGCCAGTGAGAGTGAGTGGGACCATTTTCTTTCCCTTTTTTGCTGAGGTGCTGGGGTTGGAAGCCAGGGCTTTTTATACATGTCAGAGACAAGGGCTCTACTCTTGTGCTGCACCCTGAGCATAGTGCCTACTTTCTAAAGTTCCTCTACTGTGCTGGTGAGATAGCACCACATGCTGCACCAGCCCCACCTCCAGGGCGGGTTGGGCCAGCCAGAGTTTGGGCATGGTGGCACACACCTGTAATCCCAGTGCTGGGGAGGCTGAAAGCAGGAGGATCACCATGAGTCCGAGCTGCATAATGAGACCCTGCAACAACCAAATACATTAATAAATATCACTTCTCGGCCTTTTGGCTAAGATCAAGTGTAGAATCTGTTCTTGCCAGTTTAATATCCGATATGTTCTCTATCCAAATACATAATAGATAGATAGATAGATAGATAGATAGATAGATAGATAGTTCTCTTTTTTTTTTTTTTTTTGTCTTTTGGAGACAGGGTCTCACTATGCAGTTGAGGCTGGCCTTGAGCTCACTTTTGTAGCCCAGGCTGGTCTCGAACTTGCACCAATCCTCCTGCCTCAGCCTTCCGAGTGATGGGATTACAGGTGTGAGCCATCATGCCTGGCGATAGTTCTCTTATTGAAAGAGTAAAAGTTTTACTGGAAGAGGGTTTTTTAAATGTCTTTAATGTATTTCATGCTGGATTTATTCTTATTCTACAAGTTTTGTTTTTTCAGTTTCTTCTGTGATATCTTTTTTTTTTAATCAACTTATTTTTCTACTTTTTGAGACAGGGTCTTGCTATGTATAGTCCAGGCTGGCCTGAACTCAAAGAGATCCTCTAGCCTCAGCTTCTTGAGGGCTGAGACTACAGGCATTCACTACCAAGCCTGGCTCAGACTAAACTTACTATGTAGCCTGGGTTGGCCTGAACTCATTAGGATTTGCTTTCTTCAGCCTCCTGAATGCTGATTGCAAGTGTGTGCCACTGTGCCCAGCTTATTTTTTTTACTGTTGAGACAAGGGCTCAAAAGCTGCTAACTTGCCTAAACAGAGCTTTAATTTTCTTTTCCTTTTTTTTTTTTTGGCAGAGGGGCATTCTTGAATTTTTAATCCTTCTGTCTCAGCTCCCAGACAGCAGGGATTATAGGACTACACTACTAACCCTGGTTTGGCACTTTTCTTTTCTGTTCTGTTCTTTTTTTTTTTTTTTTGGTCTTTTTTGAGACAGGGTCTCGCTATGCAGTTCAGGCTGGCCTTGAGCTAACTTTTTGTAGCCCAGGCTGGTCTCAAACTTGCACCAATCCTCCTGCCTCAGCCTCCCAAGTTCTGGGACTACAGGACTACAGAATGCACCACCACGGCCCAGCCTTAGGCAGGGTCTTGCTATGTCATCCAGGCTGGCTTTGAGCTCATTATGTTACTCAGTCTGCAGCAGCTAGTCTCTGGCCTCAGTTTCCTCAGTACTGGGATTTCACAGGCTTGTGCCACCACACCAGCTCTGTGGCATAACTTTTTTTGTTTTGTTTTATTTTGCTGTGTAGTTCAGGCTCCTTATGTAGCCCAGGATGGCCTAGAATTTAACGGTGATCCTCCTGCTTCAACCTCCCAATCTGGGATTACAGTTGTATGCCACCACATCTAGTACTGGGGATCAAACTCAAGACTCTGTGATTGCCAGGCAGGTACTTATGCTGCTGAGATATCTCCCTGGCTCTAGGCAGAATCTCCCCCCCCCCCCAACTGAGGATTGAACTGAGGACTTTGCACTTGCCAGGAAGGCTAGGCAGAATAATTTTTAAATGATAAAGACATATTCAAGGGGCCCAGCGGGATGGCTCAGTGGTCTAAGGCGCCTGCTTGGGAAAGCTTGGGCGGCTTCAGGGACTGCGGTTCGATCTCCCGGCACCACATGTTGAGCCAGCCCTGCCCTCGGGGCGGGCTGAGCCGGCCATAAAAACGAGTGAATAAACAAAGGTTCTGAAACAAGAAAGAAAAAAAAAAAAAAAGACATATTCAAAATCTAGGGCTTTCCTCTTGGGAATCACTGAAAGTAATTAATTAAATAGAAAAAGCCAGTACACAAAGATGTTTCAATTAAAAATGAAGAATTAGAGCCTCCCAAGTATCTAAGAGAATACTTTTTTAGAAAATGTATTTGATATAGGGTCTTAATACACAGATCAAATTAGTAGTGATCTTCCAGTTATCAGCCTCCCCAGTGCATGTAAATACTTGTATTTGTTTTGTTTTATTTGGCTTTTTTTTTTTCTTGTTTCAGAACTTTTGTTTGTTTATTTTTATGGCCGGTTCAGCCTGCGCTGAGGGCAGGGCTGGCGCAGCATGTGGTGCCAGGGATCGAACCGCAGTCCCTGCAGCCGCCTAAGCTTTCCTAAGCAGGCGCTTTAGACCACTGAGCCATCCTGCTGGCCCTCTTATTTGGCTTTTTTGAGACTTTGAGACAGTCTTGCTATGCAGTTCAGGCTGGTCTCCAACTCCTGGCAATTTCCCTGCCTCATCCTCTTGTATGGTGCAAATTACATGTGTGAACCACCATACCTGACACCAAAGATTTAAATCAAAGGGCAAAGTACAGAGCAGGAAAAAAGATATCATATCTATGACAAAGATAATATCCTTAGCATGTAACTTCCATAGATTTAGGAAAAAATTACTGCTTGATGGTGAGAATGTGACTTACTATAACCTTTTTTGGTATATGTGCTGCAGAACTAAGCACTCCTATAACTTTTTTATAAATAATTTGTAACTATTAAAATTACAAATATGAAAAAAATAAAGTAAAATTACAAATATGAAGCTGGGCATGGTGGCACACACCTATAGTCCCAGCACTTGGGAGGCTGAGGCAGGGGGATTGCTGTGAGTTTGAGACCAGCCTGGGCTACAGAAGTGAGCTCAAGGCCAGCCTGAACAGCATTGCAAAACCTGTTTCAAAAAAGATAAAAAAGAAAAAAAATTACAAATATGTTTGTTGATATATAATAAACCCTATCTTAGAGAATTCAGCTTATACAATAAAAGCATTGTGATAGTATATATGCGAGCTGGGTATGGTCACACACTTAAGATCCCAGCTTCTCCTGAGGCTGTGGCAGGAGGGTTGTGAGTTCAAGGCCAGCCTAGGTAATTTATTTGTTACTTGTTTTTTTTTTTTTAGAATTTTTTTCTTGTTTCAGAACTTTTGTTTGTTTATTTATTTTTATGGTCGGCTCAGCCTGCCCTGAGGGCAGGGCTAGCACAGCATGTGGTGCCAGGGATCGAACCTCGGTCCCTGCAGCCACCCAAGCTTTCCTAAGCAGGCGCTTTAGACCACTGTGCCATCCTGCTAGGCCCCAGCCTGGGTAATTTAATTAATCTCTTTAGAAATAAAATAAAAGGGGCCCGGCGGGATGGCTCAGTGGTCTAAAGCGCCTGCTTGGGAAAGTTTGGGGGGCTGCAGGGACCGAGGTTCAATCCCCGGCACCACATGCTGCACCAGCCCTGCCCTCTGGGTGGGCTGAGTGGGCCATAAAAATGAGTGAATAAACAAAGGTTCTGAAACAACAACAACAACAAAAAAAGAAGTAAAATAAAAAAGAGCTGGGAGGGGCCCGCAAGATAGCTCAGTGGTCTAAAGCGCCTGTTTTGGAAAGCTTAGGCAACCACAGAGACTGCGGTTCAATCCCCAGCACCACATGCTGTGCCAGCCCCACCCCCAGGGCAGGATGAGATGAGCCAGCTATAATCTAAAAAAAAAAAAAAAGGAAGAGGAGGGAGAACAGGAAGTTTGTTTAGTCAGGATGGCATATTTATGAGTTTTTAAATTTTTTCTTAATTGGGAGGCTGAGGCAGGAGGATCAGTGTAAGTTTGAGACCAGCCTGGGCTACAAAAGTGAGCTGAAGGTCAGCCTGAACTGCATAGTGGGACCCTGTCTCAAAAAGACAAAAAAAAATTTTTTTTTCTTAAGCTATATAATATACTACCTTTTTTTTTTTTTTTTCTTGTTTCAGAACTTTCATTTGTTTGTTTATTTTTATGGCAGGCTCAGCCTGCCCTGAGGGCAGGGCTGGAGCAGCATGTGGTGCCAGGGATTGAACCCCGGTCCCTGCAGCTGCCTGCAGGCACTTTAGACCACTGAGCCATCCTGCCGGGCCCCTATAATATACTATCTTGAGAATAAAAAGTAAGCTAAATTTGGGCCAGGGAGATAGCTCAATGGCACAAGTGCCTATCTGGCAAGAGCAAGGTCCTGAGTTCGATCCCTCTTACTGCAAAATAAATAAATAAATAAACAAACAAACAAATAAATAAATAAATAAATTTAGCTGGGAATGGTGGCAGGTACCTGTGACCTTAGCACTTGGAGGCTGAGGCAAGGAGGTCACTAAAAATTCAGGACCAGCCTAAACTACATAGTTTTTGAGACTCTGTCTCCAAAAAACAAAAACAAATAAGTAAATAAAACTACCCACCTGCTTGGGAAATTTATGACATTAGGAGAAGAGACAACATAACTTTGTACCCTGCAACAATTAACAACTTAAGGGAGTATCCTAGAAGGCTATGTGCTGAGATTGCTAAGGGTTTTCTTTATTGATGATTTTCAAAAGGTACAAATCAAGGACAAGGAGGATTCTTTCCCCACCACAAGAGACATGGCAAGAAAGCTGTGGTTGGAGTTCAAGGAAGGGTCCTATTATGGTTTGTATCTAGTTGTCCCCCAAAGCCTCATGTGAATCTGAAGGCTGTCAAGATAGGCTCAACAGGCAGAGCCAGAGGACCAGAGCAGGGCTTGAGGGGTGGGGCCAGGAGGCATCAACCATTATACTGACAGCATGCACTTCCCTTCTCCCTCCCCCTCTGGTGGCCTCTTGGAGGTATGGAGCAGATCATCCATCACACAGCAACATCCCAGCCTGTCTTCCAGACCCTGTAGTGTGGAATGGCAGTGTCTTGAGGTTTTGTATGTAATTCAGGCTGCTTTAAACTATGAAATCTCTAGTAACTGTGAGCTAAGTATACCTTTCCTTCTAAGCTTGCATGTCAGGGATTTGTCCCAGCAACGAGAGAACAGTAGCTATGATAGGTCCTCACCAGGAACTCCATCATGTGGACACCCTACATCTGACTTCCAGCCTCCAGCACTTACTGGAGATGGAAGCCCAGGCCTTCATAGTGGGCTACAGCCTAGACCTTTTTTATTTTTTATTTTGAGACATGGTCTTCCTAAGGTGTTCAATTGTCAGGCTGGTCTGAGAATTGTAATCCTCCTGACTCAGCCTCCCAAAGTACTGGTATTATAGGTGTACACCAGACTGCCTGGCTTTATTTACCTCTTTTATGTTAGTGCTTCTTTTGCTATGGAATTATTCCCTACTGACTGGAGTAAATTGGTGGCTACGGGCATCTGTGAAAGGCAATCCTTGTGACCTGGGATTTCTATTTGTGGAAGCTCATTAGAGGATTGCCTTACACTAGGACTTACTTTTGAGAATTGGAACTTTGGGATTGCTGCAGCCTGTTTCCTGCTAGGAAGTGAAGCAAGCCACAGGAAGAATGGAGCAAAGAGAGCTGACCTTGGCAGAAAGGGAACAGTGTGAAGAGAAGGATTCCTCCTCTTTTTGGCTGCAAAGGTCCTGAGAGTATCTGACTTAACTGAACTAGGAATAGGGCAGAAGTCTCCTGGCCACTGGACTATGGACAGTAGAAGCATTAAAGGGCAAATCACATGCAGTCCTGATAATGTTCTTGTGCTGTTTCTTTATTTTGAGACAGAATCTTGCTAAGTTATTAAGTTGCCCAGGATGGGCTCTAATTTGGGATCTTCCTACATTAGCCTCCCAGAATGTTTGGAGGCCTACAGCACCATGCCTACATGATAATATTGATTTTGTGAAACAGTGAAAGCCAATAAATTCCTAGACACATGGGAGAGGGCACAACACTGTATTCTACAGCACTCTTTTTTTCCATCCTATTTTATTTGGGGGGTTGAGGCAAGGTCTTACTATGTAGTCCAGACTGACCTTGACCTTTACCTGGTATCAGTCCTCCTGCTTCAGCCTCCCAAGTGCTAGGATTACAGGTATGTGCCATCAAGCCCAGCCTATACTAAGCTTTTTAGGCCTGGCTTTAAACCAGAATTGGATTCAACTGTAGTGTCATCAAAACACATCCAGGAGAGGCAGTGGAGCCCAGGCAACAGGCCTCCTGTGACCCTTGTACCCACCTTGGGGACCTGGAAGTTTGAGGACCATCAGTCACCAATGCTTAATCAAGTTGTCTGACTGTGAATGCAAGAATCATGACACACGTCATTTCTTTATTTTTTTTTATTTTTTTATTTTTTGAGACTGGGTCTCACTATGTAGCCCAGGCTGGCTTCATACTTATGGCAATCCTACTGTCTCAGCCTCTTGAGTGCTGGGAGACTTTTTATATTTTTATTAGCTCACAAAATCTATAAGGGGCTGGGCATGGTGGTATATGCACACCTACAATCTCAGCACTTGGGAGGCTGAGGCAGAAGGATTACTGGAAACCAGCCTTGGGCTACAAAGTAAGCTCATGGCCAGCCTTAACTGCAATAGCAAGGCAGACCCTGTCTCAACAAGATAAAACAAACTACAATGAAAACTGTAAGTACTTGGAGCCTAAAAAATGGGGAGGGCTACTTTCAGTTTCTGGAATCTATCTTCTTTTTTTTTTTTTTTTGGTCATTTTGAGACAGGGACTCACTATGCAGTTCAGGCTGGCCTTGAGCTCACTTTTGTAGCCCGGGTTGGTCTCAAACTCGCACTGATCCTCCTGCCTCAGCCTCCCAAGTACTAGGATTACAGGTGTGTGGCACCACGTCGCGCTTGGAATCTATCTTTTTTGTTGTTGTTTATTTTTTTTCTAGCTTCTTTTGCAAATTACAAAAATTGCTTTTTTATTCAACCTATTTCTATTTATTTATTTTCATAGTGCTGGCAATTGAACCCAGGATTTTAGATCATTCTATGCAAGTGCTCTATTACTAAACTACATTCTGAGCCTCTGCCTGCCCCCCCACCCTATTGTGTGTGTGTGTGTGTGTGAGTGTGTGTGTGTGTGTGTGTGTTTCACTATGTATTTGCTGGTCTTGTATTCACTATGTATCCCAGAGTGGACTGGAAATCGTTGTAATCCACTGCTTCAGCCTCCTCAGTACTGGCTACTACAAGTACGTGCTACCACACCTGGTTCCCTTCTTTTTCAAATCTTCCTTTTTTTTTGTCTTTTTGAGACAGGGTCTTGCTATGCAGTTCAGGCTGGCCTTGAGCTCACTTTTGTAGCCCAGGCTGGTCTCGAACTCACACCAATCCTCCTGCCTCAGCCTCCCGAGTGCTGTTCCTTCTTTTTTAACTTTTTTATTTTTATTTATTTATTTATTTATTTATTTATTTTTGTCTTTTTGAGACAGGGTCTCACTGTGCAGTTCAGGCTGGCCTTGAGCTCACTTTTGTAGCCCAGGCTGGTCTCGAACTCGCACCGATCCTCCTGCCTCAGCCTCCCAAGTGCTGGGATTACAGGCGTGCGCCACCACGCCCGGCTAACTTTTTAAAAAAAATTTATGTATTTGGTGCATGGTCTTACTACATAGCTGTGACTCATAGTGATCCTCCTGTTTCAGCCTTCCCAGTACTAAGATTATAGGTAAGCACCACCACAAGTCTCAGTAGCTGGCATGCCATGCAGTACCAGGGATCAAACCCTGGTTTTTGTGCTTACTAGGCAGGAGCTTAGGCCACTGAGTTGTCTTCCTGGGCTTTTCTTTCTTTTTTTTTTTTTGTCTTTTTGAGGCAGGGTCTTGCTATGCAGTTCAGGCTGGCCTTGAGCTCACTTTTGTAGCCCAGGCTGGTCTCAAACTCACACCAATTCTCCTGCCTCAGCCTCCCGAGTGCTGGGATTACCGGCGTCAGCCACCACGCCCGGCTTCTTTTTTTCTTATTTTTTTATTTTCACAGCACAGAGGAATGAACTCACAGACTCTCTACCAAAGAGCTGCACCTCAGTCCTTTTAAAATTTTGAGATAGGATCTTGAGAGCGAGTCCAGGTTGGACTCAACTTGCCATCCTCTTGCCTGAGCCTCAGGGTGAGTAGCTGTATCACACATGTGTGTCCTGGATCCTGGCCTCCCTCTTTTAAATACAAGCTGATCATGTTGTCACAACACACATTAATACAAGCTGTTGACCTTTGAAAAGCAAACCACACACTATATTGAGAAAGAACTGTAATCAGCCTCGGCTACTTGAGAGCTATTTAAGGCTCTGCCTTTCCCTGTCACAGCCAGCAGGTCACTAGGACATGCTGAACCCACATGTTTTGGACACAGGGGATGACCTGCTTCAGAATAGGACATAAGAGGAGGCCACAGGACTTCCCAATAGGCTGCACCAGGCCAACCACACTTCAGTTCACACTCAAGCCACTTTTACCCTGTCTAAACCTGGACCACATCCAAACATGGCTTGACCAGGTCTTTGCCTACACTGCTAAACAGCAAAGCCAGCACTGCAGTTTGTATGATTCAGGACTGTGGGTATAGGAGCACTCAGGAGTAAATACATGGCCAGAATTGTTTTCTTTTCTTTATTTGTCTTTTTGAGACAGGGTCTCCCTATGCAGTTCAGCTGCCCTTGAGCTCAACTTGTAGCCCAGGCTGGTCTGAACTTACAATACTTCTGCCTCAGCCTCTCAACTGCTGGGATTATAGGCATGCACCACCACACCTCGCTTGTTTTGTTTGAGACTGTCTCATAATGTAGTTCAGGCTGTCCTTGAATTTACCATTTAACCTAGGTTAGCCTCAAACTCATGGCAATCCTCTTGCCTCAGACTGTCAGTGCTGGGATTTTTTTTTTTTGTCTTTTTAAGACAGGGTCTCACTATGCAGTTGAGGCTGGTCTTGAGCTCACTTTTGTAGCCCAGGCTGGTCTCGAACTTGCATCAATCCTCCTGCCTCAGCCTCCCGAGTGCTGGGATTACAGGCGTGCGCCACCACGCCCGGCTAGTGCTGGGATTATAGCCATAAACCTCAGCCAATTTTTTAAAAAAATTTTGGCACTTGGGGTTAAACCTAAGGCCTTTTGTATACTAAGCACTAGCTTCACCTTGGTGCTCCATCCTCAGCCCTAATATTTTTTCTTTAAACTCTAAGGGCCAGCCAAATAGCTCAGTGGATTAAAGTGCCTCTAAGCAGGAGTTCAATCCCTGGGCTTGATGGGCTGGCTCTGGCCCTGGGGTGTGCTGAGATGGCAACTGAGACTGGGTGTGGCAGCATATGCCTGTAATCACAGCTCTTGGAAGGCTGTAAACAGGTCAATCACTAAAGAGTCTAATCTAGTAGTGAGACCCTAAACACCTTGTAGACCCTTCCCTAAAAAAATAAGCTCTAGCCACCTTTTTAGTTAAAGCTCTCTAAATTTATGTATGTATATCTGTACATATGTATATATGTATGTATGCCATTTTTTTTTAATGAGAAGAACATATTTATTGAGGGAAAGAAAGTTCCTGTCTGAGAGATAGGAGCAGGGTCCTGAGTGGGTGTCCCCTGTATGTCTTTTTGAGACAGGACCTCCCCATGCAGTTCAGGCTGGCCTTGAGCTCACTTTGTAGCCCAGGCTAATCTCAAACTCACAAAGGTCCTCTTGACTCAGCCTGCCAAGGGCTGGATTACAGACGTGCACCACCACTCCTGGTTAAATGCTTTCTTTTAATCTGCCAGGGCAGCTCTCGCTCATGCACACCCTGGTATGGGGAGTGCATTCTTGGAGAATGTGAAGCCTAGACTCCCACCCTTGGCAGGAACTGTTGTATAAAAGTAGAGCTGCTGACAGCAGAGGGGCCTATGAGTCAGAGTCAAACCATACAGGTTAGAATTGCAGTTCTATATCTTCTGCTACAAGACTCAGACCTTCTTCACAAGGTTGTGAGGCAGATTAACAGGGTAATGAAGGCTCCTAGTTTTTGGCTCACTTGGAGGTATCCACATTTTCTTGGCTGGTATCCTTCTGGCTAGATACAAGGGTTATGTTGAATGATGTCTGTGAAGACAAACATTGATTATAATTAGAAATGGGTGACAGGGCCCTGAGCCTAAGTCCCAACAGTGTGGGAAAGGTAGAAGGAAAGGTAGTTCTCAAAGGTGCCAATGTTTCTTTTGTTCATTTTGAGACAGGATCTCACTATGTAGCCCAGGCTGGCCTGGAAATTGCATTGATTTTCAGCTTAGCTTCCTGAGTGCTAGGATTATAGGTCTACACCACCACGCCTAGCTTCATTTAACTACTATATTCTTAAATCAAATGCCATATTGGCTTTATATTCCTATGTGTTACTAGAAGTAATATCAGTTCTTTTTGTGTTTTTTTTTTTTTTTTTTTTTTTTTTTTTTTTTTTTTTTTTTTTTTTTTTTTTTTTTTTTTTTTTTTTTTTTTTTTTTTTTTTGTACCAGGAATCAAACTCAGGGCCTCATGCTTAGTAATTTCAGTTATTCATAAACACCACAGCACAGTCACACCGAAGAATAATTACTATATTTAGGTACAACCTTTATTTTTTTTGAGACAGGGTCTCCCTATGTTGTCCAAGTTGGCCTTAAACTTATGATCTTCCTGCCCCAGCCTCCATTTCCTTGCTAGGGCAGGCAGACAGGTCCCTCAGGGTACTAGCCAAATGTAGGTGGTGGGAGCTAAAGGGCTTCAAGCTCTGCATCTGGGACATCCTCAGGAGGTTGGCTGCAGGAAGGTCATTGGCAGCCATCTACATAAGGCCATGTCTGTGCAGGAGGGGCAAGGAAGAGACCCTCCAACAGCAGCATGGGGACAGAATGGAGGGAGCAGGTCTCAGAGGGATGTAAACTAAAGCAACGCTGGCCTGGCAAAAATGAGAGGAAACAGAGAGAGGCAGGAGGAGTTGGCAAGGCCCACCTGGGCTGATAAAGAGCTCAGATCCTCCCGTGGAGGAAGGGCAGAGGCATCAGGAGGAGTCTGCTGACAGGTAGTAAGCACTGTGCCACAGCCCAGCTCCCCTCTGCCACTTCAGGGACCTCCCTGTCCCAGGACCTGCAGCAATAACCTGCACTTCTGTGACAGCTACACCCTCTGTCAGCATCCCTACTGTCTCCAGCTCTTCTTGATCAAACCCTAAGTTTCTTTACCCATTAAGTGGAGCTGGATGCCCGATTTAGTAGTGTTCAGGCCAAGCCAAGTGGTACTCTGTGTGTGTGTGTGTGTGTGTGTGTGTGTGTGTGTGCGTGTGTGTGTGTGTGTGTGTGTGTGAGAGAGAGAGAGAGAGAGAGAGAGAGAGAGAGAGAGACAGAGACAGAGACAGAGAGACAGAGCATATGCAGACACCCCTCAGTGAAATGCTGAAGGACGGTGGTACAACTTGTGGTAGAGGGCTTGCCTGTGGCATAAGAGGTCCTTAGCTCCATCCAAGTACCCCCTATCCACAGTTTCAGATCTTAGCCTAATGTAGTGGCGTATACCTATAATCCTAGAACTCAGAAAGGCAGAGGCATGAGGATGGTTGTGAGTTTGAGACCAGCCTGGGCTACAACATGAGCTCAAGGCCAGCCTGAACTTCACAGCAAGACCTTGTCTCAAAAAAGACCCTCGCCCCCCAAAAAAGTATGGTTCCAGGTGTGGTGGTACATGCCTGTAATCCCAGCACTGGAGAGGCTAAGTCAGGAGGATCTTTATGAGTCTGAACTGCATAAGACTCTGTATCAACAACAAAAATAAAAACTAAAAAAAAAAAAAAGAAAAAAGGGATATGATGTTCTGTACATGTACTAATTCCCTTTGATGAATTAATCTATATATGCAAGCATGTAGTAGTGAAAATTCTTTTATTTATTTATTTATTTATTTATTAATGTATTTAGTACAGGGTCTACAGCAGTGGTTCTCAATCTTTCTAATGCCATGCCCTGCAATACAGTTCCTCATGTTGTGGTAACCCCAAACCAAGAAATAATTTTGGTGGCTACTTCAAAACTGTAATTCAAAATAAATAACATTTTCTGATGGCTTTAGGCTACCCCTGTGTTTTGGTCGTTTGACCCCCGCCAGGTCTACAGGGTCTCACTACACATGTCAGACTCATAGTGATCCTCCTACTTTCAGCCTCCCAAGCACAGGGATTATAGGTGCACTACACCACACCTGGTCTCAGTCACTGGCTCAGCATACCCTGGGTGCAGGGCTGGCATAGTATGCTGGGGATTGAATCCCAGTCCCTGTGATGCCTAAGTAGATGCTTCAATCTGATGAGCTATCTGGCTGGCTCTTACCAGTAAGATTACAAAGCATAGAGTGTGGTGGCCCATACCTGTAATCCCAGTCCTCAGGAGGCTGAAGCAGGAGGATCATTGTGAGTTAAAGACCAGCCCGGGCTAGAAAGTGAGTTTAAGGCCAGCATAAGCTGTATAATGAGACTCTGTTTCAAAAAAGACACACACACACACACACACACACACACACAAAATTACAAGTATAATAGCTTCGCTAATTGTGTGTGTGTGTGTGTGTGTGTGTGTGTGTGTGTGTCTTTTTTGAGACAGGGTCTTGCTATGCAGTTCAGGCTGACTTTTAGCTCACTTTGTAGCCCAGGCTGGTCTTGAACTCATAACAATCTTTCTGCCTCAGTCTCTGCCACTATGCCAGCTTGGCTAGTATTGATCCAATAGCAAGGGCATATGGATGATACATTAACCTTGGTTGATAATCTATAGAACTTTACCTTTAGTCTTAGCCTCCAGAATTTTAGTCCTAGTCCTAGTCTTAGTTGTATTTATTTATTTATTTATTTTATTTTATTTTTTGTCTTTTTGAGACAGGGTCTCACTATGCAGTTCAGGCTGGCCTTGAACTCACTTTTGTAGCCCAGGCTGGTCTTGAACTCGCACTGATCCTCCTGCCTCAGCCTCCCAAGTGCTGGGATTACAGGCATGCGCCACCACACCCGGCTGTATTTATTTATTTACTTTGTAGTTTTCACGGTTTTAGTCTTAGTCACAATGGGTGGGAAAGTATGTCACATCATGCTCCCATGTCTAAGGAGATAATGGTTTGCTTATACAGGAAACCACAGAAGAGTGGTGTCAATCATCTCAAACTCCCATTTATCCCTTAGGGAAAATATGTGTACATATGACCACCAAGACTTTAATCTTGGAGAGTCAGTACAGAGGATGAGAACACATTTCAACTATGGCTAGAGGCACATCTAAAAAAGATTGTTCTAGCACTCCAGGCTGAGGGAGGGAAGATCACTGCCAGCCTGGGCTACAAAGTAAGCTCAAAGCAGCCTGAGCTACATAATGAACCCTGTCTCAAAAGAGACCACAACAAAAAGAAAAACTAATTAAATGCAAAGAAATGTAAGTGGCTGGGGATGTAGTTCAGTGTAAAGGATTTGAACTCAACCTCTAGTAGTGAAAAAAAAAAAAAAAAGCAGCTTTACTTTAAAATAGTAAGAGTGAGGTATGGTAGTATACATCTGTGATCCTAGCCCTTCTACTTAATCTTTGTGATTCAGGCTGTTCTTGAGCTTACTCTGTAACCCAGGCTGGCCTCAAACTCACAGTTATCTTTTTGCCTAAGTTTCCCAAGCTATTAGGATCACAGATAAGCACCACCTTGCTCAGCTACATCTATTTGTTAAGGACATAAAAAAAAGTATAGGGGTCTGGGGAGATAGCTCTGTGGCACAAGTGCCTGCCTGGTAAATGCAAAGTCATGAGTTTGAACCCTGGTGGTGGTGGGGGGATATAGGGCTGACCAGATAGCTCAGGGGATTAAAGTACCTGCTTAAGCCGGGCGTGGTGGCTCACGCCTGTAATCCCAGCACTTGGGAGGCTGAGGCAGGAGGATCGGTGCGAGTTCGAGACCAGCCTGGGCTACAAAAGTGAGCGCAGGACCAGCCTCAACTGCATAGCGAGACCCTGTCTCAAAAAGACAAAAAAAAAAAAAAAAAAGTACCTGCTTAGGCAGATGTGGAGACTGGAGTTTGATCTGCTGCATGCCTGCCAGCCCTGCCCCCAGGGCATGCTGAGATGGTGAATGAGACTGGGAGTGGTTATGTATGCCTGCAATCCCAGCACTTTGGAGGCTGAAAACAGGAGAATCACTGAATCCTATCTATGTAGTAAGACCCTATAGACCCTGTACTAAATACATAAAAATAAAATAAATAAAAATAGACAGATCAGGGCTAGCAGGATAGCTCAGCAGTCTAAAGTACCTGCTTAGTCCATCTGGGCACTGCATATTGTACCAGCCCCACCCCAGGGCAGGCTGAGCTGGCCATAACATAAGTAAAGTTTTTTAAAAAATAAACAGATCACGGGGAGCTGGGGAGATGGCTCTGAGGCACAAGTGCCTGCTGGGCAAGTGCAAGGTCGTGAGTTTGAACCCCAGTCCCATAAAAATAAATAAATAAATAAATAAAATAAATAAACAAACAAATAAATAAATAAATAAACAGATCATATGGAGGATGAGGGAGAAAATGTTCAACCATGTCTCAGAGTCTCAGTTGTAGGCAACAGCTGGGTGGCACCATGGCAAAACGAGGGAAGCGACTCAGTCACCTACCCTGTTCCACCCTGTCTGTGGTACAGGTTTTCTGACAGGTCTGGGTTTGGGTGATGTCAGCATAGGAGTGGTGAATTTAGTCAGAGTCACTGTGACTGACTGCCCACCATGTCTGCTGAGTGTGGTGTCCTGGGACAAAATTGCAGCAGCCAACATGTAGCTGGGGACAAGAGACAGAAGCCAGAAAAACTGTGCAGCAGCTGCCCAGGAAGGTCAGTGGGTAATGATGGCAAGGGGCTCACAGAAGCCACGGAAACAGAGAAGGGAGTATGGTGTGGCATCTGCAGGCATGACTGTGCTTTGACATGTTGGCTCCTGTCCTCCTCCTTCTACTTAATACAAGGTCTCACTATGTATCCCAGACTGACCTCCAACTCATGGAGATCCTGCAGCCTCAGCCTCTTGAGGGCTGGGATTCTAGGCTGTACCACCATGCCTGGCTGAAAATTCATTCTCTCTCTCTCTCATTCTCTCTCTCTCTCTCTCTCTCTCTCTCTCTCTCTCTCTCTCTCTCTCTCTCTCTCTCTCTCTCTCTCTGAGACAGAGTCTCATTATGAAGTTTAGGCTGGCCTTGAGCTCACTTTTGTAGCCCAGGCTGGTCTTGAACTTGCACTGATCCTCCTGCCTCAGCCTCCCAAGTGCTGGAATTACAGGCATGCACCACCACACCTGGCTCTCTCTCTCTTTTAAATCATATTAACAACAATGCATTTCTTACAGTCCTAGAGGCTGGAAGTCAGGTGAAAGCCAAGGGCCCATTTCCTATTTCACTGATGAGCCAGGGAAGAAATGGTGGGAGACCTTCACTGAGCTCACTTCCTGGCATCCCCTAGCTTGTACCCCCAGGTCTACCCCTCTGTATGAAGCTGTGACTATGAGCTATACTTGCTGGACTTGGGGTCTTTTTCTGCCTCATAGAATATGATAAAGGTGACAGACATAACTTGTGATAGGTGAATTTTGTTTTTTAAAAGATGGGGGTCTCAGCCTGGCATAATGGCACAAGCCTGAAGCACTTAGAAGCATGAGGCATGAGAATCTCTGAGTTAGAGGCCAGCTTGGGCTACCTAGTGAATTCAAGGCCATTTTGAGCTATATAGCAAGGCCATGTCTCAACCAAAACAAAACAAATCTGAGTGTAGTAGTACATGCCTATCATGCCAGCATGCAGGAAGGTGAGGCAGAAGGATGGCCAAAAGTTATAGGCCAGCCTTGGCTACATAGTGAGTTCAAGGTCAGCCTAAACTACATAATGAGACCTTGTCTCAAAAAAAATCAACCAACCAACCAACCAAAATATGAGTTCTCATAGTAGAGGTTATAGCCCATGCCTATGATCCCAGCACTCAGGAAGTTTGAGGCAAGTAGAACACAGAAAGTTAGTGTCTAGCCTAGGCTACATAGCAAGTTCAAGGCCAATCTATCACAGATCAAGACTGAAAACAAATGGGCCAGGTATGGTGGAACACAGCTATAATCTCAGCATTCAGAAGGGCAAGACAGGAGGATAGCCATGAGTTTAAGACCAATCTGGACCACACATAAAGATCCTGTAAAAAAAAAAAATTCAACCAAACTGAACAAAACAAATATCAGGTATGGTGGTACATCTTTGTAATCCCAGAAATTTGTGGCTAAGGTAGAATCATCATAAATTTGAGACCATCCTGGACTACACAGTGAGATAAAGGCTAGCCTGAACTACATGGCGAGACTTTATGTCACACAAATCAAACCAAAACAAATACCAACCAACTAAACAAACAGAAAAAGAGATGGGAATTATTATATTGTCCACACTGGCCTCAAACTCCTGGAGTGAAGCAATCCTGCCTCAGCCTTCTGAGTAGCTGTTGACACATAACCAAAATATGTTACTATGGCACCAGAACTCTAGTTGTCTTCCAAGCCTAATGATGTTTCTGTTTTCTTTTCTTTGCATTGCTAGGGATTCACCCAGGTTGTTTGCATGCTAGACAAGTGCTCTGCCTTTGAGTGATAACCTCATCCCACCAGGGATACTTCTGAACAAGAAATCAAAGTCAACCCAGTAGCCATGTGAGGTGATATACAGCTGTAATCCCAGAACCTGGAGGCTGAAGTAGGATTGCTGAGACTTTGAGGCCAACCTGGGCTACATAGTGAGTTTGAGGTTAGCCTGAACTGTATAGTGAGACCCTGTCTCAAAAAACTTATTTTGCAAGGTCTGATGGCCAGCATACTGGGTGGCCTCAGTAGGAAAAATGCTCAACATAGGACATAAGATACTATCTAAAGAGTGATTGTTTTATCCAGGGTTTCTTTTTTTTTTTATGTTTATTGGTCCAATTTAGATATACATAATATTATATGGCCAACCATATAGTTGAGTGGATTAAAGCACCTGCTTAGGCAGACACAGAGTTTCATCCCCAGCATGCTGTGCCAGCCCCGCCCTGGGATGTGCTAAGACTGCAATTGAGGGCCCGGCAGACTGGTTCAGTGGTCTAAAGCGCCTGCTTGAGAAAGCTTGGGCAGCTTCAGGGACCACGGTTTGATCCCCGGCACCACATGCTACGCCAGCCCTGCTGTTGGGGCAGGCTGAGCTGGCCATAAAAATGAGTGAATAAACAGACAAAGGTGGGGCTGGGGAGATAGCTCTGTGGTACAAGTGTCTGCCTGGCAAGTGCAAGGTCATGAGTTTGAACCCCAGTCCCACCAAAAAAAACAAAAACAAACAAACAAAAAAAACAAAAACAAAAACAAAAAACAACAGACAAAGGTTCTGAAACAAGAAAAAAAAAAAAAAAAGACTGCAATTGAGATAGGGTATGGTAGCATGCACCATAGGGTATGGTAGTCCCAGTGGTTGGGAGGCTGAAAAAAGGAGGATCACTATGGGCCAGATCTGTGCCGTGAAATTCTATGGACCCTGTACTAAATACATATGTGTGTATGTGTATGAGTGTATATATAGATACAGATATACATAATCACATTCATCCTAGGGAATTTGTTATTGTACATGGTATATCTTTTCTTTTTTATACTTTATGGAAAAAAGATAAAACAACATTTCATAACAACAACAGGAGAATAATAATATTATACTGTATATAATTTATCTTCAAAGCAATTATTCAGAGTACAAGATATAGGCATTAAATTTTTTCTAAATAAAGGGCCAGGGATACAGCTCAGTAGCACAGTGCCTGCCTGGTAAATGCAAGGCCCTAAGTCCTTTTTTTTTTTTTTTTTTTTTGCGGGACCAGGGTTCAAACTCACGACCTTGCACTTGCCAGGCAGGCACTTGTACCACGGAGCCATCTCCCCAGCCCCACCTAAGTCCTTTTTTTTAAAAACGTATTTAGTACAGAGTTTATAGGGTTTTACTGCACAGATCAGACTCATAGTGATTCTCCTGTTTTTAGCCTCCCAAGCACTGAGATTACAAGCCTGCACCACCAAGCTCAGACTCATAGTCTCAAGTGCACCCTCGAGGCTGGGCCCTCAAGGCATGCCAGGGATCGAACCTCAGTCACTGTGCCTTCCTAAGCAGGTGCTTTAATCGGCAGAGCTATCTGGCACACCCTGAGGCCCTAAATTCTATTCACAGTACCCACCAAATTTTTTTTCTAAATAAAAAATTTCTCTTACATGGTATATCTTGATTCTTTTTTCCCACATACCTCTCCTCTCACTTCAATCTCTCTTCTCCTTAGTTGCAAAACTTTGTTTCCATTTTACTCTTCTTTTCTAATCATTTCTTTTCCCTTTTCAAAAACCTAGAAAGTTAGGTGTAAGAATACTCTGTCTCTCTGCAGTTGTACATCCTTTGGCAGTGGACATAACCTTCCCAGAGGGTCAATTTTTGTGACAGTGAAAACCACAGATGTTCCTCTGGAATTTTCTTTGGGTAGGTTAGAGGTAAACTACATGTACAGTCCTATCCACTGGTGAAGCTTGACAGATGCCAGCACTTAGAGTGTGACCTACTGACTCCAAATGCTCACATCTATTACAAGGTGGGCTTATATTGCATTATATGTTTCTTTTTCCAAACAGGGTTGCTTACTCTATAGTTTAGAAGTCTTAAACTGACTATGGAGCCCTGGCTGGCCTTGAACTCATGGCAATCTTTCTACTTCAGCCTCCTGAGTGCTGGGGTTGCAGGCATGTACCACCATAACTGGTCTATATATTTATTTTATCCTCAAAGAAATTCTCTGTTTGACTCAAGCACAGGCCCAGAATTTTTTTTTGGGGGGGTTGGGGTTTGAACTCATAACCTTGCACTTGCCAGGCAGGCACTTGTGCCACAGAGCTATCTCCCCAGCCCCACAATACTCAAAAAAAAAAAAAATTCTGATTTATTTATTGCTGTTATGGTTTCTGTCTACTTGTCCCCCCAAAGCTTCATGCAGTCATACGGCACGAACTCCTAGAGTTTGATATTAACTCATGATCCGCTGGGATTATAGGTCTTAGTACTTCTGGGCTTATGGATGTGAGTGCTATGCCCAACCTGGGGCAGAGAGCCTGAATGCAATAGAAGAGAGACAGAGAGACAGTCTCTCTCTCTCTCTCTCTCTCTCTCTCTCTCTCTCTCTCTCTCTCTGTAGCCATTATTGCTGTTCTGCCACCATGAGCTGATGTTCTCTGCCCTATGCCACTCCTTAGAGCCAGCCAAGTATAGACTGAAACCTCCAGTAACTGTGAGCTAAATAAACCTTTCCTTCCTTCATTTTGAGTGTCAAGTATTTGTGGCAGCAATGACAGAAGAGTAACTCAGACAATTGCTAAGGACCTTGCACACATTAGGCAAGTGTTCTACTAGTGATCCATACCCAGTCCTAATTGTTTTCATCATCACTAGCATTCCATGGACTGTATTTTCCTCATGTTATATAACAGTGGGTGTTCAGCAAGTGAGGGTCTTCTAAAGTGGAAATGAACCTGGAATATCATGTTATGAGACTGGAAACTGCACTAAAATCAAGGGTGGCCCTGTGTCTCCTTGTTATATTCAGGTTAGATCCTGGGTCACTCAGGGGCAGCCTGACAAGAGGGCTTCAAGTTCTGGCTGCTTTGAAACTAGAAGTAAAAAGAATTGGTGCCCTCTAGTGGGTATAAGAGGGCATCTCCGAGAAACACAGGGAGAGGCCTAAGGTTTTTTTTCCTTGGGGATGGTAGGCTACTTTTTAAATTTATTTTTTAAAATTTAAAAATTTTATGTATATAGGGACCCGGCAGGATGGCTCAGTGGTCTAAAGTGCCTGCTTAGGAAAGCTTGGGCGGCTACAGGGGCCGTGGTTTGATCCCCGGCACCACATGCTGCGCCAGCCCTGCCCTCAGGGCAGGCTGAGCCAGCCATAAAAATAAATAAACAAACAAACAAAAGTTCTGAAACAAGAAAAAAATAAAAATTAAAAAATTTTATGTATATAGTACAGGATCTAAGAGTCTCACTACACAGATTGCACTCATGGTGATCCTCCTGTTTTTAGCTTCCCAAGAACTGGGATTACAGGCCCATGTTCCCGTACCTAGTCTTAGCTACAGTCTGAGTGCACCCCAGGGGCAGGGCTGGCACAGCATGCCAGGGTATCAAACCTGGACACTGTATCTGCCTAAGAAGGTGCTTTAATCCACTGAGCTATCTGACCAGGCCTTATACTACTTCTTTAAAACTACATTTTTATAGAGATACTCGTGTGTGTGTGTGTGTGTGTGTGTGTGTGTGTGTATTCAGTTACAAGAAATAATACAGACAGATCTTGAGATGCTTTCCCAGTTTCCTCTAATGGTAACCTCTTTCAAAACTAGAGTATAAGAATAAGTTCACACATTGATGAATAATTGATTTCAACAAGAATGATACAAATTCAATACAAAAAAGAATAATCTTTTCAACAAATGGTGCCAGGACTCCTAAAGTTAGACCTTCTACCTCATAGCATGTAAAAACCCCAAAGCAAAATAAGAGGCAACAGCATAAAACTCTCAGAATATAAAACTTAATGACTTTAGCTAAAGCAGTCATTTGTTAGGTATGATACCAAAAGCCCAAGCAACGAAACACAAAACAAATAAGTGGAATTTCATCAAAATTGAAAGCATTTGTAGCTCTCAGGACACTCTCCAGAAAATGAAACATGCTTGTGTGCGCGTGTACGCATATGTGAGCGCGCATGCATACGCACGCATATATATGCATACTGGGCACGGAAGCATATGTCGGTAATCCTAGCTACTCTGAAGCCTGAGACAAGAGAATCATAGTATCAGGTCAGCCCAGACTCTACAAGAAGTTCAAAGCCAGGCTAGACACCATCTCATAACAACCAAACTGGGCCAGCAAGATAGCTCAGTGGTCTAAAACGCTTGCTTAGGCAAGCTTAGACAACCACAGGGACCACAGTTTGATCCCCAGCACCACATGCTGCGCCAGCCCCACCCCCAGGGCAGGCTGAAATGGCCATAACATAAATAAAATTAAAAAAAAAAAAAAGCCAGGTGCGGCAGTACATACCTACAATCCCAGTGCTTAGGTGCTGAGATAGATAGGAGGATCAGTGCAAAGTGAGTTCAAGGCCAGCATGAACTGCATAGTGAGACTTTGTATCAAAACAAAACAAAACCCCTAAAGACAAAACCCAACCCAAACCAAAAAACCTGTATAATAACACTGATAGCAGGATTATTCACAAGAGTTCCCAATGTCCATCAATGGATAAACAAACTATGCTACAGCCATAAAATGGGATGTTATTCAGTCATAAAAATGAAATATAGATTCATGCTACAGAGTTAGATAAGATCTTTTTTTTCTCCTAGCACAGGTTACTGAACCCAAGACCTTTCCAACCTTTTCATTTATGTAGAAATAGGGTTTTGTTCCATTGTTGGGCTCAAACATGCAATCCTCCTGCCTCAGCTTCCCAGAGTGCTGGGGTCATAGTCATGTGCTACGACAACTATCTTTGTCTTGTTCTTTCTGGTTTTGTGTTTGGTAAGATGAATTGAACTCAGGACCTTGTGCTTTCCAGGCAGGTTCTGTGCTGCTGAGCAAATTTCCAGTTACTTCTTGCCCTTTATGTTACCTGTGTTTCTACAAAGGTCATAGTAATTATAATGAATGCATACTGCATTTAAAAATAATAAAATCCTTATAATTATAGGTGTGGTCATATTCAGAGCTGGAGCCACAGCCACAATTCTTGTGGTCAGAAGTGTTTAGGAGAAATTGTTCTTGGTAGTCTACAAAATTAATAGAATTCTAAAGGGCTAGCCAAATAGCTCAGCAGATTAAAGTGCTTGCTTAGGCAGACCCAGTGGCTGCACTGTGGTGGTGTGTGCCTGTAATCTCAGCTCTTGGGAGGCTGAACACAAGCTGATTGCTATGAATGCAATCCATGTAGTGAGACGGTTCTCAACCCGTGGGTTACCACCCCGGCAGGGCTCGCCCGCCCAAAACATAGGGGTCACCTAAAGCCATTCCGAATCATAACTGTAGCAAAATTACAGGTTTTTTTTTTTCTTCTCTTTTCAGAACTGGGGATTGAACTCAGGCTCTTGCACTTGCTAGGCAAGCGCTTATTCTACTGAGCTATCTCCCCAGCCCCGCAAAATTACAGTTTTGAAGTAGCCACCAAAATTATTTTTTGGTTTGGAGTCACCGCAACATGAGGAACTGTATTGCGGGGTCATGGCATTAGAAAGGTTGAGAACCACTGTGTAGACCCTGTACTAAAATGCAGAATTGATAGAATCCTGTAAAAGGATATTTTAACCTAAACAGGTTTAAAGGATATTAAACCTAAACTGTATTTTCATCATTTTAACACAATTCAAATACTCAATTTTTTCTGTCCCACCCCTTTGGTGTTTTGAAACAAGGTCTTGCTATGTAGTGCAGGCTGGCTTTGAACTTGCTACAAAGCCCTAGTTGGCCTCACTTACAGCTCCTGCCTCAACCTCCTGAGTGCTAGGATTAGAGGTGTGGGCCACCATCCAATACATACCATCATTTTCGTAATTATCCCCTTTCAATGAACATCTAGGATTTTTCCAACCATCTTGCTGCTAATCATGGCAGCCTAATTAACCTTTCCTTTTTTTTTTTTTTTTTTTTTTAATTGAATATTTTCCTTCTACTGAGCTGTGGCATTATGGATGATAGATAGGTTTGATCATTCTGGCTCTTGACAAGTTCCGTTGGGGCATGATCCACTCTCAGGCTTTGCCAAGTTGGACAAGAAAGGCTGCCGCTCCTCTGGCTGAATTGTCACCTGCGATCTCTGACCCAGCCTTGCCTCTCCTCACCTAGGTCACCAGGTTTGGGAACCGGCCACTCTCCAAGTGCGTCCCAGCACCTGGCCACCCCGCCTCGGGCCGCGTCGCCCGTGTAGTCTGTGCGCGGGCCCTCTCCGTGCTCACCTCAGCCTCCGCGGTCCCGCGTGGGTCCCCGGGGGGTCAAGTTAGGGCGACGGGGCATTCTCCTGTGGCGGCTCACTGGCCTCGGCGCCAGGCGACACTGAAGCCCCAAGCTGAGCTTTTCCTTCAGGAAGCTCCCTGGACGTTGCTAAATACGAAGCAATGTGTGCCAGGAGCAGGTGTGACCAGGGTTGGGTAGAAACGAATTAAGTTCAGCAATGTCTTGCCTTTGTTCACTCACAAACTCACGGAGCAATTATTACCCACCAATATTATCCGTGGCAAACAGAAAAACACAGTTGATGCAATAAAGTAAAAACGTAAGGCTCGAGTGAGGCGTTGTCAAGAAGGCCTGCAGGATGTGACAATAACGACAGGTGACATTAACTGGGTGTCCTTTGTGGGTCAGGGAGTTGTGTCTCTCGTGTCCAAAAGCCCTTACATCAGGTTGCGTGAGGACTGGAGACAGGTTTCGGGTCACCGTGGGGTCTTAAAGCCTCTACCCTCCGGGCCGCAAACTCCTAACCCCCACCTCGTCGCTGCGGCGGCGCGGACAGAGTTAATGAGACGCGGCAGCAGCGGCCCGGTGTGCGCAGGCGCGGGGCGCGGGGCGCGGGGCGCGCAGGCGCAGAGCGCAGGGCGACGTGGCCGCCAGAGCCCGGAAGTGGCCCGGGTGGGACGCGGGCGGAGGAGTTGCAGTCCACCGCGTTGCCACCACCTCGCTCTGCTGCTTGCGCCCCCACTGGCGTCAGGATGTTGAAGAAATTCGACAAGAAGGACGAGGAGTCGGGTGAGGGGTCCAGAAGGCCTGGGGGAAGCCAGCCCGCAGCGCCGGTTCTCTAGCCTTCCCTGGGAGCCCTCTCTCGCGGCCTTTGTCCTGACGCTAGCGCGGAGGCCCAGAGACACGCAGAGACTCGGGTCGCACTCGGCCTAGCAGGAGATCCCCGCCTCCTCCCACTTGTGAGCCTCGACCGGGACGTACTGCTTGACCGACTTTATGCGGGTCATGATTCTGTGTGGGCCTTGGTTTTCTTGTCTGTCAGCGGAGGGGGCCGGGCCGGATGCACCTTGTGCCTTTTCCGTCCAACTTTTTGATATTTGCCCAGCCTGCGTTGGTGCTGGCTACACTGGGGCATAATCAATGCTGTAGGTGACAAGCGTGGGCTCTTCATTCATTGGATCCGAAAACAGACTAAGCGCCTGCAGAATGCCAGGCTCTCTGTAGGCGTCCTAATCCTGTAGTAGAACGAGAGGTTTACAGTGTCAGAGTGGTCACGGAATTCAGGAAACAGACATCAAATGGGTAATCACACACATAGTTGGTTACAAATGTGCGCCTGCAGTGAGGGAAATTTGGTCACAGGTATGTTTTTGGCACCTACGGATTCAGTTAAGTACAGTTTGATGAATGATCGCAGGATGTGGCATTTGAGAGCCACAGAGGGCTGTGTCAGGGCTTCTGGGGGTTGGAGCCGCCTGGTAAGAGCACTGTAGGATCCATAATCAGACTAAAGTCTCAGGTGCCATTCCGCAGGAGTCCAGAGTAGAGAGTGGGGTCAGCTTTCTCTCTGATGTGTCTGGGAATTTTGAAGCTCAGGATTCCCACCCTTAAATTGGTTTCCTTTGTTCTCTTTGACTGTAGGTGGAGGCTCCAACCCATTCCAGCACCTGGAGAAAAGTTCAGTGCTCCAGGAGGTCAGTGTTATTTGTGCCTCTGTCTCTGTCAGGAATGTTCACCAACGGTGCAGCCAGGTTACTGACTTTTTTCAGAGTGCTAATTTCCAGAGTAACTGCAAAGAAAGCTTGTGCCGGAAAATTTGGTTTTTGTAGTTTGTAAAGCTTAGATTTTTTTTTTAAATTTATTTGGTATAGGATCTACAGAGTCTCACTATGTAGATTGGACTCCAATTGACCCTCCTGTTTTCAACCTCCCAAGTTCTGGGGTTACAGGCATGTGCTGTCACACCCAGTCTGAATAGCCATTTCAGCACCCACCAGGATCGAGCCCTGGTTGCTGCACTCTGCCTAAGCAGGCACTTCAGTTCACTGAGCTATCTGACTGGCCCTTGTAAAGCTTAGATTTCTGTTCTTGTTCATATCTCTTTCCATTTAAAAATGTTTGACAGGTATTTGCTAGTCTATAGGTCAGTACATCCGTAAAAGTTAGAGGGGATTTATAGTTACCCTCTTTTATTTTTGTATTTTTAGTATAGGGTCTACAGGATCACACTACATAGATTGGACTCATAGTGATCTGCCTATGTTCAGGATCCCAAGAACTGACATTACAGGCATGTGCCACCATGCCCAGTCTCAGTCTTGGCCTCAGCACTGGTGTGGCATGGCACTCCAGGAATCACCCTCAGCTGCTGCATCTGCCTAAGCAGGTGCTTTAATCTACTGAGCTATTTGGCTGGCCCTTAAAGACTCTTAGTTGATTATTTAAAAACAAACTCTTTCCTTGTGAAGTAATCTTGTGTAGACAAGGGTATACGTTTCCTCTGTGAATTCTCAGACCTTGAAGTACTAGAGCGAACTCAGTGGAGGGGAACTGAACTGGGCTCAGAGCTAATACCTTTGATGACTTTTTCTTAGGCCCGTGTCTTTAATGAAACTCCCATCAACCCTCGGAAATGTGCCCACATCCTCACCAAGATTCTTTACCTCATAAACCAGGTTAGTGGGTGAGGGGAAGGTGATGCTGGGGACTGCTGAGAAGGATGCACCTTTGAACTGTTTCATAACCTCTCTAACATTGTAGCTCTGGGTCTCCTATGCATCTTTCTCTAACTCACTGCCTTTGGTAGAGCTGTGCGGAAGGGTCTGGTCTGAGCAGATCTCACAGGAAGAAGCCCTGATCTTTGTGTCCCAGGCTGAGTTTCTTGTTCACCACAGGGGGAGCACCTGGGGACCACCGAAGCAACGGAGGCCTTCTTTGCCATGACCAAGCTTTTTCAGTCCAATGATGTAAGTGTCCCAAACTCAGCTTTTCTTTCAGAAAGATATGGGCTGCCTTTGCCTAGACTGATGATTTCTTCTCCTGGTTCTGGTACCCTCACTGAGCAGACTGGTAGCCCTTTTCCCATTTCCTTCCTAGCCCACGCTGCGGCGGATGTGCTACTTGACCATCAAGGAGATGTCTTGCATCGCAGAGGATGTCATCATTGTTACCAGCAGGTGACTCTTGGGTACCATGGGAGGCTCTTCCAAGGGACCTGTTGAGACACCCCTTTGGTGATGTTTATAGATGAAGAGGCTTTTGGTTGGCATAGGGCCAGATGCTTTTTTCGCTATTGTCCCTCATCCTGTATTTTCTAAAGGCACCATACAAGTTTCCAAAGTAGGCTGTTTCCCTTTGACTTCCCTGGTCTTGACTTGGGGACAAACCTTTCTTTCTGTGATTCTTGGTCATCTGAGCCAGCCTAGGACTTTGTTTTGTTCTGTTTAGGTTGTGGGTTTTTTTTTTTTTTTTTTTTGACCTTAGGACCTTACGTTGGCCAGGCTGGTGCTATGCCACTGTACTAAATCCCTGGCCCCTGTTTTATTTAGTTTTTTTTGAGACAGGGTCTCACCATGTGGTTCAGACTGGCCTCAAACTGACAGTGATCCTTTTGCTTCAGCCTCCCAAGGGCTGGGATTGCATTAGCTGGGAATTTTGACAAAGACTTTAGTGAGTGCCATAGGACAATATAATAAAAGCAGACATAGATGGCCTGGTCTGTAGCTCAGCAACATAGCACCTATATGAAATTGCGAGTTCACTTAGTATCAAAAACAAACCAAAACAGACATAGAAAGCACAACAGGTATCTGAAAAGGCCTGCTGCCCAGGTTCTACTTTCTGTAGTAGGCTGGCTGATTCAGGAGATAGATGTTTCTGACATATAATCCCTTTTGGAGCTGGGGTTCCATTGTTATCTTTTGTTGCCATAGGTGCACATATAAGGGAGGAGCCCACACATTCATTGGTGAATTAATTTATATTTACTGAGTGTGCATTGGTCTATGTAGTGCTTTGGTGATAAAACAATAAATAAAATAGCTATGGCCTCTGCAGCCCCAGAATAATAGGGAATTGTCCAGGTCGCAGAGGGCTTCTCTAGGTGCTCATCTGTTCTGTGCCCGAGAAGCCATGGAAACATCTTATGAATGCAGGCGGGGTAGTTGCCTGGTTGGCTCTGAGTTGTAGAAACCCGTTCAGTGCCCTCCCCTTTTTTGTGAGGTGGGGTCTTATGTAGTCTAGGCTGGCCTTGAATTTGTTTATGTAGCTCAGGCTGGCCTCAAACTCACAAGGATACTTTTGTCTCAGCTTCCCCAGTACGGGTATTATAGATGTGCACCACTGTGCCCCATTGCCCTTTGGTTTGGTGGAAGGAATGGGATCATGAGCTAAGAGACTTGTATAGCAACTTAGGCAGGTGTGGCAGCTGGGGAGCTGGAGAGGACTGGGCTAGTGTCAGCACCCTGTGTGTCAGTGATATTCTGTGTCCCCCACAGCCTGACAAAAGACATGACTGGGAAAGAGGACAACTATAGGGGCCCAGCTGTGCGTGCTCTGTGTCAGATCACTGATGTGAGTATCTTCCTGCATTTTGCACACACTTTCAGCTGTTTCCTGGGCTGGTGCATGCAAGAACACCACCAAATACTTGCTGTCTTACTCATATTTCTCCTTTGTACCCCATAACTGTATTCCTGAGGTTCCCCACCTCTCCACTCTTGCCCCCACAGAGTACCATGCTGCAGGCCATTGAGCGCTACATGAAGCAGGCTATTGTGGACAAGGTGCCCAGTGTCTCTAGTTCTGCCCTGGTGTCTTCCCTGGTATGTAGACATGGCTGGGTCATGCGGGATAGAAGGAAAACAGGAGAAAATATTAGTCTGTTTCTGGTGGGGATGGAGGAGTAGTTCAGTATACCATGTCTAAGTCTCCTACCCATCTCCTCTGTGAAGAGACCCTAGGTTGTTTGGCAGGGCCCTAGTACATGACCTTCTATTGCTCATGGAATAACAAGGTGTTAAAGTTGGGTTTTGGTAAAAGGTGGGAGCTGGGGCTGTTAAGGCTATGGGTTGCCTCTGGGAGAAGCCTGAGAGCCTTGCCCAGGGTGGGCAGCAAGTAGTTGTCCTGGCTGCCCCTTACCTACTCTGTACCTGCAGCACCTGCTGAAGTGTAGCTTTGACATGGTCAAGCGCTGGGTGAATGAGGCTCAGGAGGCAGTGTCCAGCGATAACATCATGGTTCAGGTAAGTTACAAGGGCAGAGATACTGAAAATGCCCAAGCAGACCCAGGATGGTGGTGGTGGTACATGCCCATAATACCAGCATTCTAGGTGGCAGAGGTAAAAGGAACATAAGTTCCAGCCTAGCCTGGGATACTCAGTGACTTAGCAAGACCCTATTTTAAAAAGTTAAAAAGTGAATGTGGAAGTAGCTCAGTGTAAAGGCCTTGGGTTCAGTCCTCTATACCATACACACAAAAAAAGAGCTAGGTGTGGTATGGTGGTTCGTGAGTGTAATCCTAGCACTTGGAAGGCTGAGGCAGGAGGATTGCAATGAGTTTGAGGCCAGCTTGAGCTATATAGTGAAAACTCCCATCTCAGAAAACTGAAGCATGACAGGCATACAGTGACCACCCCAGAGCCATACAGCCAGTGTCCCTTGATGTTGCTCTCCTGTAGTACCATGCACTGGGGCTCCTGTACCATGTGCGGAAGAATGACCGCCTGGCTGTCAATAAGATGATCAGCAAGTTCACCCGGCATGGACTGAAGTCACCCTTCGCTTACTGCATGATGATACGGGTGACCAGCAAGCAACTGGAAGAGGAGGATGGCAGGTGAGGACTCTGCATCTTCCCATCCACCTGCCTTGGGGTCCTCCTGTTGTGCTGAGCTATATTCCCAGCTTTTGTGTATGTGTGTGGATTTATTTTTATTGAGAAATATGGGATGCTTTATGAATTTTCACGTCAGCCTTGTGCAGGGGCCATGCTAATCTCTGTTTTGTTCCAATTTTAGTATATGTGTTGCTGAAGTGAGCACTTTTTTGTCTTGTAGAGACTGGGTCTCACTATGCAGTTCACACAGTTCAGGCTGGCCTTAAGCTCACTTTATAGTCCAGGCTGGTCTTGAACTCACAATGATCCCTCTGCCTCAGCCTCCCAAGTGCTATAATTATAGGCACCCTATCCTCAGATTCTTGCTACCCCTGGGTCTTTTATAGCCGCGACAGTCCACTGTTTGACTTCATTGAGAGCTGCCTACGAAACAAACATGAAATGGTGGTATATGAAGCTGCTTCAGCCATCGTCAACCTGCCAGGCTGCAGTGCCAAAGAACTGGCTCCAGCGGTGTCAGGTCTGTGAGTGCTCCATCTGTTACTTAGGGAGCAACCTGAGGCCAGTAGTGAGAGGGGAAATGCCTTCAGTAGGCCACTGTCCTTGGGATTTTTTTTTTTTTCTCTCTCATTTATGTATTTGGTACAGGGTCTCACTATGCAGCTCCTCCTGTTTTCAGCCTCCCTAGCATGGGGATTATATGTTTGTGCCACTGTGCCCAGACTCGGTTGCTGTTTCACCACGCCCTAGGTGGAGCCATGGGACCAGGGATCCATCCCTCATCCCAGTGCTTGCCAAAGCAGGCACTTGGTCTGCTGAGCTATCTCGCCTGCCCAGTGTCCGTGGGATATTAAGGAGCCAGAACCTGTTTGGCACCTTCTCTTACCTGGGCAGTGTATGGTGACCTATGTGAGGTGTTATTTTTTGGGATGGACTATTTTTAGATTTATCTTATACCAGAGAGCCAAGGTGAGCCAAACATGGTGTCTTTTTCCTATAATTGAAGTGCTAGGCTGAGGTGGGTTGCAAGTTAGAGCCCAGCCTAGGTAATTTAGCAAGTCTATGAGGCCTGTCTCAAAGTAAAATAAAATAAAGTATAATAAAAGGGGCTAGAGCATGTAAATCAGCATGGAGGCTCTGAGTTCAATCCCCACTACTTTGAGGAGGGCTCAGAGCAGGACCCAGCTGTCTTGGGTGAAGGGGATAGCAGAATGGGTGGTTCCAAACTGATCCTGGAGCCGGATAGCTGGGTACAAGTCCTGGCTTTGCTCTTCAGGTAGATGGCCAGCCATCTCCAGTCTCCAGGCCTCACTTTTCTCTGCAGCATGTGTGACAGTCACACCTGTTGCTCAGTGTCATCAAGGTCTGCAGATGGTGTAGCATAGTGTCTGGCTCCATGGCCGATATAGTGGAATTGAGTGTTTGTACCTGCTTACTGTACTGGCTCCCATGGGTCAGGCGAGTGATCATAGGCCCCTGTGTTAGGGGAGGGATGAGTATGAGAAATGCATGAGAGGTGCTTGGGTGGTGTAAATGCTCACAGAGTGTGCAGAGAGGGTGGAGTAGGAGCAGCCCGTTAGGGCCTGGGATTGGAGCCTGAGGGCAGGAAACGGGAGACATCTTGAGCTAGGACCTTTAACTAGAGAGTTGGATTTTCAGTTCTTAGAGCTGATTGGAGCCAAGTGTGATAAAGCACCTCATCCTTACACTGGAGGCTAAGAAAGAGGGATCTTTGTGACTGAGGCCAGCCTGGGCCATGTAGTGAGACTGTCTCATTAAAACAAGTTAGTGTGGCTCTGCATGCCTATAATCCCAGCACTCAGAAAGCTGAGGCAGGAAGATTGTCATGAGTTCATTGCCCACCTGGACTCCATACTGATTTCATGATGAGCCTAGATATACAGTGAGATCCTGTCTCAAAAAAAAGATTGGACATTCCTCATTTTGTGGGGGAGGGAGATGGGGGAGATAGAGTCTTGTTGTAGCCCTGGCTGGCCTTGAACGTAAGGTGATCTTGTTGCCTCAGCATCTTTACTGCTAGGATTACAGGCATACCCTACCACACCTAGCTGGACTCCCATGTTTTTCTAATCCCATAGTTATGGTGCAAACTTGGTCATGCAGAGATGGGGTTCACATTTGAGGGAGAACTCTCCCTGCCCCCTTGTGAATAAACAGAGGGAATAGACAAGTGTGTTCAGTGGTCTGTGTGAGCATCCATTCTTACTATGTCCTCTGTGTTTCCAGGGTAACAGAAACATAAAGTAGAACTTCGAAAATGAAGGTGGTCCTATTTTAAGTAAAAAAGACAAACTTTAAAAATACAAGAGAGCCAGGCGTGGTGGCGCACACCTGTAATCCCAGCAGTCGGGAGGCTGAGGCAGGAGGATTGGTGCAAGTTCGAGACCAGCCTGGGCTACAAAAGTGAGCTCAGGACCAGCCTCAACTGCATAGCGAGACCCTGTCTCAAAAAGACAAAATAAATAAATAAATAAATAAATAAATAAATAAAAATACAAGAGAGGAGCCGGGCGTGGTGACGCACGCCTGTAATCCCAGCACTCGGGAGGCTGAGGCAGGAG
>PVJA010019046.1:0-15440 GCA_004027025.1 Myocastor coypus
ACCATAGACAGTACTTTGTAGAACTGTTGTTAGTGTTAGCCTTCCGGACGAGTCACGGCCAATGCTTGGCCATTTTGCTTTCTGTGAAAGCCTGAGAGAATGTTTTTCTCTGGGTGACTCTCCTTAGACGCACTGCAGTTCATTCATCCCTTTCCTCTGAGGTCCCATAATCTCCTTGACCAGGAAATTTGGGACACCTCTGAGTTATAGGATGTTACAGCACAGGTTCTCTTATATCCTGAGTCTTTATTGACCTTGAAGGGCTAGGTCCAAAATATTGGCTATCGCTGTAGCCCTTCTTTTTCTCCAATTGTTGGTCTGTTAACTTACATTCTCAACCCTCCGGCTGGGTACATAGTTTAGTGGCACAAGCTCCAACCTGGCAAGTGCAAGATCCTGAGTTCAATTCCCAGTACAAGAAAAAAAAAAAAAGATTCATTGCATTTGTATTGTTTTACATTTTTTGACTTTCAGCCTATGAATTTCTTTATGAGTTAAGTATGTTTCTTGTACAAAGCATATTGTTGCATTTTTTTCCTAATCCACTGTGCCAGTCTATTTCTTTTAAATCATGAATTGAGACCATTTACTTTTATTGTTATAATTGAGATGCATTGATTTATGCTTGCTATGTTATTTACCTGCTGTTTGTTACCCCTTTATCACCTATGTTTAATTATTTTTCCTGTTGGATGGGTTCCTTCCATTCTCATTTGTGGAGATTTGGTCATTTTGGTCCCTCTCTAGAACATCGTTTAGTAGTCAGTGTAGAGTTGGCTTTGTCATAATGAAATTCTCCAGTTGTTCTTTGTCATGGAAGTATTTTACTTCTCCAGCAAAATTGAAACAGAATTTTGCAGGTTATATTAGTCTGGGCTGGAGTTTGTTTTCATGAAGGACTTAAGCACTCTGCTCCATGATCTTCTTGACTTCATGGCTTGTGAAAAGAAATCTGATGTTATTCTGATGGATTTTGTTTTAAATATCAGTTTCTTTTCCCTAGTGACTTTAGTATGTTACTTTTGTGCTGGATTTTTGGGATCTTGACTATTATATGTCTGGGTGTATTTTTAATAGCGTTGATGTTATTTGGAACTGTATATGCTTCAGTCACTTGAATGCTAAATTGTTTCCCCATGTTTGAAAGTTTATTGCTAATACTTCTGCCCAAATTCTCCTTATATAATTCATGTTAACTCCTTCTCATTGATGCCTATTATTCCTATGCTGCTCTTCTTTGCATCATCTTGTAGATGTTGAATTATTTTTGCCTGCATCTTAGTTTCTTTACAGAGAAACTTTCTTATATTTTCACTAACTGAAACTGTGTTCAAGATTTGAAACTCTACCTTTACTTTCTTTCAGACAAATTTGCTAGCTTGTCATTGAGGTTTTAAGTTACTATGTATCTCTTTGAGTCTGCTTCATGTGATCAAATTATTTCCTATATCACTCATTTAAGAAATCCAACTTTTTCTAGTCTCATCTAGTTTTTTATCAGTGTCTTCTTCAGAAGCAGTTATTAATCCTTTCATTGTGGACATCTTTCTTTTTTGCTTCACAAGGGATTTTTGATCTGATTTCCTCTCTACCATTCTGCAGTAGTCTCTTTAGTTTAGAGAGATATCTTTTTTTAGTTGACAGTTACAGATTATTTCTGATTTGATTTCCTCTTTACCTATTTGCAAATCTTTCTTTAGTTCAGATGCTATTAACTCAGAGTTTTCTTTTTTGTTTCAGATATTATCTCTGATCTGATTTCCTCTATTTGTATCTGCAGATGTTTCTTTATTTCTGATGCTCTTAATTCAGAGATTTCTGTTTTTTGTTTCAGGGATTATTTCTGTTCTGACTTCCTCTAGAACTTTCTGTTGTTGCTTCTGTACTTCAGATGTTGTTAATTGAGAATTAGGCTCTGTGATTCCCATTTTCTTCTATGTTATGTCTCCTGCATATTTTCTGGGTGTGCTCAGAGCTTGAGTTTGCGTTTTGCTCCCTCTTTGTCATTGTTCATAGCATTGTCCTCTGAATTTTGAGGTACAACTTGGTGCAATTATATCTTTAGGGTAATTCTCACCCCAAAGAGATTATATGGTCAAGGCAACAATACTTTTGTATATACAGAACTACAGTTAGGAAAACTAATTGGTTGTAGTGGTAATTAGCAGTTGACAAACTTTTGTAACTAACGAGTTTGTATTTTACACAGTAAGAGCAAACTGGGTGTCTGTATAACTCAGAAGATACAAAAATGAAAGTATGTATTTAATTTAGTTTGCTTAAGTTCTGTCTGATTATCCCCATTTGATGTACCTGGGATGGATGGGGTAAGAGGAAGAGGAGGTTGCTCTGGTGGGCCGCTTGGAGCTGGAACTCACTCCCATGAAGCACAGTGGTGCTGGGGCTGATGAGGTCAGAGGATAGGGAGGTCAGCATTAGGTGCCACGTGCAGCATGAAATCTCTCCCATGTCATTCGGTGGTGCTAGAGATCAAACAGTTCATTCTGGCAGGCTTAAAAGGAGATCTTAACAGTCCCTTATCCAAAAAGATAGTTCAAGCAGACAAAAAACTAGCAGAGTAGCAGAATTGAAACAGAACTTGACTAAGAGGAAGCAGATGCATACACAGTCAAATGTTCTGCAATTGCATTGGGCCACCAGTGAAACTTGTAATGTTGGAGGCTATTGAATCTAAGCCTCCTAAAGCTCATCTCAACAATCTAGCTCTGCGTTTCGTGCAGTGTAATTAAGCATTTTTTTTCTTGCTGGGTGGTCAAGGGCAAGTCAAAGCAAGACCTGTATAACAAAACATTCATTTTTTTTGGGGGGGGGGATATTACAGGGTCAAACCCCTCAGGATTAAGTTTGGGACCAGAGACAGTATTTTATAGAACTGTTGTTATTGTCAGCCTTCGGGACAAGTCACGGCCATTGCTTGGCCATTTTGCTTTCTGTGAAAGCCTGAGAGAATGTTTTTCTCTGGGTGACTCTCCTTAGACGCACTATAGTTCATTCATCCGTTTCCTTTGAGGTCCCATAATTTCCTTGTCAACTTTCAAAAAAAAAGAAATGGGAAAAGAAAAAAAAAGTAATGTTGACTTAAAAGGGTTAATGTTTAGTTGTTTGATCAATCTTATATACCCATATGTATTAATCTAAACTGATCTGATGATGAAAATTTGTAATATAACCATTGTTAAATTTAAACAAAAAATATTAAATTTTAAAAAAGAAACAGAACTTGAAACAAGTGGCCTCAGTGGATATATGTAGAGTGTTCCACTTAATCATTCCTGAATACTCATTTTTTTCCACTGCACATGGAACATTTACTAAAATAGACACGTGCTAGTTCATAGGTCATGCTAAAGTGTATACAAGAAAGCAGAAGTTATCCCATGCATATTATCTGGCCACAGTGTGATGAAAATGGAAATAAATGGCAAAGGAAACAACGAAAGCCCCATAAATACATCAAAGTTAAACAATACCCTCCTCAGCAACCATTGTGTTCCAGATGAAATAAAACAAGAAATTAAACAATAACTACAATTCAAGAAAACTCATTCAGTCCCCAGTACCGCAAAAAAAAAAAAATAAAACCCAAACACAAATATCTGAATTTATGGGATGAAATGAAAGCAGTTCTTGGTAGGAAATATGTACCTGTTAACTGGCATATTAGAAAAACAGAGTGGGAACAAATAAACACACCAATGCTGTGCCTCAAAGGTCTACAAAACAAAGAGCGAATCCAAAGCCCAAAGGTGAGAGGAAATTATAAAGATTAGATCAGAAATTAATTCAACTGAGAAGAAGAAAACAATAAAAATAATTAATAAATAAAAAAGCTGGTTCTTCAAAGATTAAATAAAATTGATAAACCCCTAGCTAACCTCACCAAAAAGAGGAAAGAAAAATCTCAAATTGAAGCAATTAATAATTTTTATTTTGGGATTTTTTTAAACTTTATTTGCTTATGTTATGGCGGGATGAGCCTGCCCTGGGGATGGGGCTGTGGCAGCGTGTGGTGCTGGGAATCAAACCACGATCCCTGCCATTGCTTAAGTTTAACTAAGCAGACACTTTAGACCACTGAGCTATCTCTCTGGCCCCACAACAAGAAATTAAAAATATGAAATTATCAGATATGCAGCGGATATGACAAGATAAACAATAGCTAAGTTGAGAATCTTTACTCTCACAGAATTGAAGACATAGAAGAAATGGACAGATTCCTAGAATGGTACAAATTACCCACATTGAATCAAGAAGATGTCAGATCGCTCAAAAACTTAATAACAAACAATGAAAGAGAACAATTAATAATGATTATATATATATATATATATATATATATATATATATATATATATATATATATCAACAAAGATAAGTTCAAGTCCTGACGGATTCATAGCTTAATTATATTAGAAATTTACAGAAGACATAATCCCAATAGTCCTCAAAATTTTCAATGAAATTTGAAAAGGAAATGATCATCACTAAAGAATTCCTGAAGCAAGTATTATACTGATACCCAAAGCCAGAGAAAGATGAAAGTAAAAAAGAGATCTATAGCCCAATTTCCCTCATGAACATTAATGTAAACATCCTCAATAAAATCTTAGCAATCAGAATACAGTAAATCATTGAGACCATTATACAACATAACTAGGTAAAATTCTCCCAGGGCTTCAAGGTTAGTTGAACATACACAAATCTATATGTGTAATACACTGCATCCATAGAGCCAAATCCAAAAACCACATGATCATCTCAATTGAACCAGAAAAGTCTTTTTGTAAAGTCCAACACTTATTCACTTTCAAAGGCCTATAGAAGTTTGGAATAGATAGCCTCTACCTCAATCTCATAAAAGCTTTCCATGACAGTGTAATGGCCAGCATAATTCTAAATGGGAAAAAAACTGAAATATTTTCCTCTCAGATCAGGTACAAGACAAGGATGTCCGCTATCACCACTCCTTCACAATACAGTTCTGGAATCATTAGCTAGAGCTATTAGACAAGAGAGAGAAATAAAAGGAATAAGAATAGGTAATTAAGAAGATAAACTATCACTATTGGCAGATGACATGATACTTGAAATATCCAAAAAACTACAACAGGAAGCAACTAGAATTAATACTCAAATTTAGTAATATGGCAAGATGCAAAGTCAGTACCCAAAAATCAATATCATTACTCTACACAAATAACAAACACTCTGAGATGGAAATTCGAGAAACAATTGCTTTTAAAATAGCACCTTGGAAAATGAAATACTTAGGAATTAATCAAAGTAAAAAGTAAAAAATCTATTCAATGAAAATTACAGTACTTTGAAAAAAAGATCAAGATTTCAGAAAAACTAAAGATACTCCTACTCTGAGATAGGAAAAATCAACATTGTCAAAATGTCCATAATCTCAAAATTGCATACAGATTATATGCAGTCCCTATGAAAATAGCAGCATCGTATCTTACAGACCTAGAGAAATCATTCCTAAAATTTATTTGGAGCCCTAAAGTAGCTAGAATATGAATCGCAATTCTCAGCACTAAAGACTAGGCAGGAGGCATTACAATTCCTGATTCGAAATTATAGTACGAAACTGCTGCAATAAAATCAGCATGTTATTTGAAAAAAAATAGTGCTGAGGATCAATGGAATAGGTTTGAAGATGCAGAAGAAACCACAATCACATTCAGCCTCTGCATCTTTCACAAATGCCCTAAGCATGCTTCCTGGTGTAAAGATAGCCTCTTTAAGAAATGGTGCTGAAAAACTGGCAGTCTATATGTTGAAAACTAAAACTTGACCCAGATCTATCACCGTGTAGTAAACTAAAGACAAAATTGATTAAAGTTGTAAACATTAATATAGAAACACTAAATCTCCTGGAAGAGAATGCAGGAGGAAATCTTAAAGACACTGTATTAGGCAAGCAGCTCGTGAAAAGAAATCAAACTGCACAGGTAATAGTTGAAAGAATTAACTGGGACTTCTTCTTATTGAAAAGATTTTGCACGTCAAAAGAAATTACCAACAGAGTGAAGAAACATCCCACAAGTTTGCAGAATATCTTAATAAATAAGCACTCACATACAAAGGCCTTCTGTCTAGAAATTATAAAGAACTAAAAAATACTACAATTTTATAATTTAAAGACTATACTAAAAAATGCTCCCTATCACAAGCCATCCGTGAAATGCAAATTAAAACAATACTTAGATATCATCACACCTAAGAAATAATGGTTGCTGGGGCCCGGCAGGATGGTTCAGTGGTCTAAAGCGCCTGCTTTTGAAAGCTTGGCTGGCTGTAGGGACCGCAGTTCAATCCCCTGCACCACATGCTATGCCAGCCCTGCCCTTAGGGCAAGCTGAGCAGGCCATAAAAGTAAATAAATAAACAAACAAACAAACATTCTGAAACTAGAAAAAAAATTTAAAAAAGAAAAGAAATAATGGCTATTATAAAGAAATAAACCAACAACCAATGTTGGAGTGGCTGTCAGGACAAAGGAACACTTCTCCACTGCTGGTGGGAAGGCAAACTGGTGCAACCATTACAGAAATTAATGTGGAGACCACGTAAAAAACTAGGACTGGAAATCCCTTTCAATCCAGCTATCCCCGTACTGGGAATTTTTCCAGAAGAACTGAAAACATCGTGGCGATATTTGTGCACCTATGTTTATAGCGGCACAATTTGTGATAGCCAAATCTTCGAAACAACCATAATGCCCACCACCAGAGAAATGGATGAAAAAATATGGCATTTTTATACAATGGAGTAATACTCAGCTATAAAGAAAAATAAACTTAAAATCTTCAGATTTAAGTGGATGCAACTTGAAGGTACACTCATGAGTTAAACAAACCAGGCCTATATATGTAAATATGATATTGTATTCCTAGTGTAAGAACTCAAGAGAGTAAGTAAAAACTGAAAGGTATTACACAGGTGGAAAGGGAGAACATAAGATTTAAACAATGAAGAAAGAGAAAGGAGAAAAGTTAGGATACATGTCAGGGGCAAAACCATACATTTATATAAAGAAGATGGGTTAAGAATCTCCATCAGGCTTTTGACCATAGCAATTAATGGGTAAGATTCTCACCCTGGCTAAATGTGTATACTGGTATCTGTGAACTAAGCAACTATATCCTGATATCAGTGAAGTAAGCAACTACAGTGAGAATGGCAATATGTAATACTAAATCTATGCTTGAAATATCTGTTCTTTTGATCTTCTAAGTGTGTACTGCTTCTAATATCATATCGCTTGTTACACTCTCTTAAAGTAAATGTTTATTTAAAAATAAATGAGAAACAAGAAAAATGCCATAGGATTATACTGCTATAATGTTGTATACGGCTTGAGACCTACATTTCTGTGTAAAACTGTGTAATTGTTTTTTCACATTCTTCAGGGTATTAAATTGTAGAATATTCATGTTTGTTGGAAAATTGTTATTTCTTTTGTCTAAAAAGTGTTTAATGTTCAGTCAGATAGTGATGTTAAGCTCAACTGCAACTGTTGCAGTATAATTTCATTAAGATTCTCTTCTGAATGTTTAACAGCTAAAGCTTGCAGATCAAAAATTGAAGAAATAGATGGGCAACAAAGATTGTCAATATTTTGTCCTAGCCCATCAAGTTCAGTGAGGACTCAGAACATAAGTTCCTGTACTGTCACCTCCTGTAACTCAGGGGCATCCCAAATATTCTCATCAAGCAGATTATGGAGCCACAGAGAAAGGTGACCAACAATGTATAGTGTGCTTAAGAAGAGTCCCCTAGTGAGAAAATTTTTTTCCCACGCCTTTAAAGAGAGCAAATTGGTCAAGGAATGACCAGGGCTCTTCCAGATGGCTGACACTATCAAAAGTTCTATAAGGTACTACACATGGTTTCATGGTTAAATCTTGAGGACATTTGATTGACCTTGTCAGGTACAACCACTACATTTTTAATTATATAGGTCTTCCTTTATGTTAATTTTAACCATTTAGCAGAAAAGTATAACTATGCGGTATAAAAGTAATGTTATGTTATTATGTTGAGCTGTAAAAGACTGAAGTCAAGAATTTCTGACATTGCCAATTTTGTTGATAACTGACTATTATTATGAACTATTGTTCTACATTTGGTTACTTTTCTGAATTCAGGTGCATACAACATTTAAACTGGAATCAAGTATGAAAAGGTTGTTTAAGGACTTCTCCAAATACAGCTTCTCTAACGTCAATGGAACACCTATCTCTGACTAAAGAAAACAAAAAAGGGAGATAAAAGTACAAGACCATGTTGTAGTGAAAAAATGTATATGAATACAGAAAATAGGATAAATATACTGCTATTTTTTCTTAGTTTGATGAGAAGAAAGATTTGTACCGATAGAGTTTAGACATGATATCAGGTCTGCATCTTGTCGTCTGAATATCTGCTATGTACACAACTGTATGCTTTGTATTAATTATTGTAACTGACCTACTAACAGGTTTTATGACAGTTTCATTGTTATTTTTTCATCTTAAAATGAATAAAAAGTTGTTAAAATTTAAATCTTTCGTCTTCTCTGTTTGTAAATTAATTAACAAATGTTATAATGAGACAAATATGGTTAAAATATTGACTTAAAAGTATGTTTATGTTGAAATTTGATTACATAAATGTGCACCATAACAACCACTGCGTAATTTCTGATTCCTATTTTGAAATACCATTCGATTTTTATATATTGTTGCTGTTTTTTGTCTTTGTTCTTATTATTTGTAATTTTGTCTTTAAATATTAAGTAAAATATATAAAAACTTAGAAAAAAATAAAAAATTATTTCAGAGAAAGACTCTAATCTGAAATAACCTTACATGATAGTATGTATATTGCATATCTGATGAAGGGTAGTGTTTAATTTTTGATAATCATTCTTAATGCATAAGAAAAATATATGATTCTAAAATTGAAATAAGTTACACTATATGTATGAAGAATTATATTTACTTTATTTTTTCTTAATTACTGAATTATTAGTAGGTTATATAATTTAAAATCCAAGTAATTTTATTAAGAAAACTTAGGTAGGTAAATTCCTGAGGAAAAACCATACATCTCAAATTTTTAGATGATGTACTTGATTAGATTTGATCCAAGGGAAATTTACTTTTGAGGGTTTTTTTAAAATGTATTAATTTAAATGAGAAAGAAATGTCAATGAGACAATTTCAGAACAGGTAAGTAGGACATTTACAATAATTAATACATTGCATATTGGTGTCTTCATAGTAGTTGCTGAGAGTACAAAATGTAGACATGATATTTTTTCTAAACAATATTGGTACAAATATTTCTTCTCGTTGAACAAAGAGAAAGTAACTGAATAGATAGACTAATTGCCCATAGTAGTATTGGGTTATCAGAAGAACTGAGACAAATATGGTTAAAATATTGATTTAAAAGTATGTTTATGTCCAAAGCTGTTGACTTGAGCCTTTACAGCTCAGCATATTAATATGGCTTTACTTTTTTGTACCTCATGGTTAGACTGTTTTGCTGCATGGTTAATACCATGATAAAACAAAATCTATATAACAAAAAACAGACCTTTTGTATCTGACAAGGTCAGTCAAATCCGCAAGGGGATATTCTGCCAATATGTAGATGTCATTCTTATCAGAACTGAGAAGGGGTCATTGCAACAGGAATCTTCTAGAGCCATGAATTTTGTTAAAAATTTTAAGATGTACAAATCAGTGCTTTCCACAAAAGAATAACTGTTCAGGACAAGATATCTATAATGCTGAGATCGAAAAAAATATGCTCATTGTCTTTTGCTTTAACTTAATTCTAATTATCCTCTTAGGCCAATGTTTTTCAACGTGAAACTCTGTCAATTGGTGGCCTTCCCCATCCAGTCATTCTTATTTTTGGACATATAAAATAAGTTAAATGCCACATTTAACATTTAATGCTAGTTTCACCCCACTCTGCACTTCCTTATCCCATAGATATTCTTGATACGCACAAAAATTTATTAGCTAGAGATGACCGGTTCACTTTATGTCTGCACTTTTCATGAACAGACTTGAAAAGTGTAGTTTTAGACTCACTGAAATACTTCCTACTGCAAGTCTTATAATTATAACTGGGAACAAGCAGGCATGCAGGCAGGTAGGCAGGCAGGGAAACAGACGGAAAGATAGACAGGCAGGCAAGCAGGCAGGCAGGCAGGCAGATGATAGATTGTCATTTTAGTACCATCAACACTAAATTTCTAAATGACTTTTCTTCAAGGGTATTGTAACTGACCCTACCTCACTTGTTCTCATGATCAAATTCTAAACTTTCTTACCAAGAATGGCTAGTTACATCCTCACACGGACACTCTATATTGGTTCCTCTTCATTGTACACATTCACCAACATATAAACTTGAAAAATTATATTTTTCTGCCTACTTTGTGACAGGACTCTTCTGAATAAAGCTAGCAGGAAATTCACAAATCATGCTGCTTTAAAATCATGATTGTTAACTTTAAGTGAGTATTACATGAGCTCTGAAAATTTTCCTTATTCCCTAGGGCATTCACTATCCTTGAAACTCCAGTCTTACACTAAAATGTGTACTGGCAGCTTCCCATGGACATCTACTGAACATACTAAATTTAGCACCATCAAAGCTAAGCTCTGATTTCCTCTTGTCTTGTAACAACTCTGTTTCTTGCAAACTTCCCATTTCAGTAAATGGTAATTGAATACTTACAGTTATGGAAATGGGTTTGGAAACTAAGTATTTCACAAAAAGAGTAATCAGTGAGATATGGTTGGTGGACTGTAAATGCAGTTGGATGAAGAAATAGAAATATACATATGGGTCACAAGTACATGAGCTTTTATTTTTATTTTATTTTATTTTAGTTTCTCTTTTTGAGACAGGGTCTCACTATGCAGCTCAGGTTGGCCTTGAGCTCAATTTGTAGCCCAGGCTGTTCTTGAACTCGCACCAATCCTCCTGCCTCAGCCTCCCGAGTGCTGGGATTACAGGCATAAGCCACCACGCCCTGCTGCATGAGTTTTTAAAGTACAATAAAGAGAGCCTTCTCAAGTGTAATCATGAAATTCAGCATTAAACTTTCTAATTGGAATTATATTCTTAATTGCTGATAAATTAAATTTTACTATTGTAAATAAAAACTTTATGAAGTAATACAATTAAAACTAATTATTATTTGTTGATATAATCTTAAAGTAAACCACAGATTATTTATGATAAAAATAAGTCACATTTTGTATGTAATGAATTGAAAAACTAGTATCAACAGATGCCTCATTTTAGTAAGATTTGGGGCATCATTTTGGCGCAAAAATAATAAAAAGAAACACAGTAGGAATGACCAATAACTGTTCTATTCAGGAAGAGCATCAACTATTTTCATATAACCTGCAAGATTCCTTCTTCTTAGTGCAATGATTTAGATTGTTATTAAATAACTGAAACATTAATTATTTAATCTGTTCTTAGTCTAGCTTTAGGAATCTCTTGTCCTACTCTGAGATAACTGAAAGCTAGACACTGTCTTGTTCAAGTTTTTATCTCCAGAATCTATATACTATATGGAAGAGATGTTCAATAAATAATGATAGCTGAGTTTGATATATTTCATAACTGCAACTCATTTGTTATCTGTCTATAAAAGTTCATTCTATATTTCTAATTATATCCCCTTCTTCACTTAATATTTATAGATTAATATATCTGCAATATGTTTTAGGGTTGACTAATGTTAATGAAGTATACCTACATCTGAGGATCTAATATTATGGTTCCTCCTATAACATGTCTTAAATATTACTTCTTGTTTCAAAGAGCATATTGTCCTTCAGAGATTTCTTATTTCATACACAGCATTCTTTTTTTTTTTTTTTGTCTTTTTGAGACAGGGTCTCACTATGCAGTTCAGGCTGGCCTTGAGCTCACTTTCATAACCCAGGCTGGTCTCGAACTTGCACCAATCCTCCTGCCTCAGCGTCCCGAGTGCTGGGATTACAGGCATGAGCCACTACACCCGTCTCATACACAGTATTCTAATAAATGTAAATATTAAGAAACTAGAACATATGAGGCTTTTCTGCTTTAGATATGCTTTAAGATATACTCCTTTCTTCTTGGAATGTCCATTTGGAAGACTTACTAAGAACAAAGGACATTTTTATTATTTCTATATCTATATGAGGAATATAACATTGACAAGGTGATAATATACAAAATTTCAAGCATGGAATGATAAGTAGTGCCATGTTTTATAATTTATAAAGAAAATGTTATCTTTACAACTTAGAAAATTACTTCCAAATTATGAAAGTATATGTTGTGGAATATGATAGGATTTTGCTTATCAAGTAAAGAGAACAAAAGTCAATTTAGGCCATTGAGCTCTACAAATGGCATTCTTTGTCTCTAACATTAAAACAATGAGTGAAATTTCCAAGTATTGAAGATTGGAAAAGGAGGATGAATGTGCCCAGATTATCACAGAATGTTATGCCATGCATTATGGTTTGTGTCTACTTGCACCGGAAAGCCTCAAGCAGCCATTGGGCTAATGTTCTAGGGTTTGGGATTAATTCATGATCCAACACTGGTATTATTTGTGTGAGTGCTATACCTGCCTTGGGGCAGATATCACGAGTACAGTGTGGGGAGAGGAGAGAAGTTTGCCAGTTATCACATTCCCCACGTCTCCCTTGGCACCTTGCTGTTTTCTGTTGCCATGAACTGCTGCCTTCTGCCATGTGCCATTCTGTCTTGCAGTCAGCCAAGTATGGACTGAAATCTCCACTAAAGATTAGTTAAATAACGTTTTCCTTCCTTGATTTTGGGTGTCTGGAAATTTGTGCCAGCAATGAGAGTAAAGAGATCATGGATATCAAAACCTGAAAACATGACACTTAAAACTTTCAGGTTTCTCTCTGGTGAATAAAGAACTTACAGTTGACTCTTTTACTTACACAAGAAAGAAAATAGACGAACAGACTAACAACAAACAACTTTTCTTAGATCCACCATAAAAAACAAGTATAATAAACTGCTGTTGACAATATTTTAGAGACAAATAGAGATAGAAACTCACAACACATTTAAGGAGAATAAGATCAGAAAATTTCCTGAGAATCAGCATCACGAAAAACAAAACAGAATTGCTTAACCATAATTGACAAATCACATATGTCTTAAAGAGTACAAAATTGAAGTAAAACTACAGAGAAGAAAATGCTAGCAATACCCTGGCCTCAGTTTAAACTTTAGCAGCCCTAGTGTGAATAACCAAAACCAAACCAAAGCAAAACACCGAAAAACAAAAACAAAAAAAAACCTATCTCTTACTTCTACAAGGACATAAACGGAAAGTGCTCACTTTAAAAAGTGAAATGAGTGCTTAAGGGCAAGTTAAAGCACCACCTGTATATTAGAACACGTAACATTTGTATCTCCCAAGGTCAGTCAAAATCTCTCAGAATTTACTTTGAAACCACGTGCAATGCTTTGTAGATCTGTTGTCAGTGTCAGCCATCTGGATGAGTCATGGCCATGGCTTCACCAGTTAACCACCCAGCAGAAAAGTCTAACCATAAAGAATAAAAAGTAAAGCTACATTAGTATCTTGAGCTGTAAAAGACACAGCAACAGCTTTGTTTTTTTTTAATTTAATATTTTTATTGTTTAAATTTAACAATGGTTATATTGCATATTTTCATCATCAGATCAGTTTAGATTAATACACATAGGTATATAAGATTGATCAAACAAACATTAACCCTTTTAAATCAACATTACTTTTTTTTTCTTTTCCCCTTTCTTTTTTTTGAAAGTTGACATATTGCATATTGTTCTCACAATCGTTCTACAGAGTACAGTGTGTGGGCATGACCCACCTCCCTATTGATAGCAACAGCTTTCGACATTGCCAGTTCTGCCAGTAACCCACTACGATTATCGAATACTAGACTACATATGTAACTACGTTCTCTTAGTTCAGTGAGAAGAAATTTTTGTATCACTGATGATTAGAAAAAGTATCATGTCTATGTCCTGTGCTCTAAATAACTACTAGGAGGACAACAATATACATTGTATCAATTATTGGGAATGTACTACTAATGTGCTTTGAAATTGTTGCACTGTTATTTCTTATCAAAAGCAATAAAAAAGATAAGAGAAGCAAAGAGAGACAAGAACAAAAATTTAAGGTTTCTTGAAAGCAAGCAGTAATATTTACTCCTATTTCCCGTTTTACCTAACTATATCTGTTGATCTGAGGACCAGATCTGAAGATAAAAATAGATAATATACCAACCATTGTTAATCAGCCACTTTTGTTTTGATAATCTGTAGCATATGTTGCCCTGTTTCTATATTTGTGATATCTGTTCTTGCTCTTGTTTGTATTCTTGAAAATAAAGTAAACTTTTAAAAATGAAATGATTCTGTTATTTTTTAAATATGTATTTATATTTGTCTTTAAGAGACATTTTGTCTGCATTTCAGGCTACCCTTATATTCCTTTTGTAGCTCAGGCTGGCCATGAATTCACAGGGATCTTCCCTTCTTTTCCTCCTGAGTGCTTGGGATCACAGTCATACACCAGTACACCTGGCTACTGGCAAACTCAAGGCCCTGAGTTCAATCACCAGTACTGAAAAAAGAAAGAAAGAGAGAGAGAGAGAGAGAGAGAGAGAGAGAGAGAGAGAGAGAGAGAGAGAGAGAGAGAAGGCAGGCAGGCAGACAGGCAAGAAGGAAAAAAGGAAGGAAGGAAGGAAGGAAGGAAGGAAGGAAAGACTGCTAGGAAACTCTACCTTTAAAGAAAATAACTAAGTTCCTATACTTTCAATATTAACCCCTTCTCCAATAGACAATACAACTAAACTATTTTCTCTAAGACTTTCCTTCAAAGGCCTACTTTTTATGTTGTCACTTCCTCTACTGTGCAGTCTGTTCAATTTTTGTAGGCTTCCTTGTTTAATTTATATTAAATTTGCTACCTGAGGATTTTGTACGATAATCTAAAAATTTTGCCCTTGTTTTCATTCAAATTATTGGTGTTATGTTTTACATTTAAATTAACAATTGTAAATTCAAACTCTTAAATTCACTCATAGCAACATTTCTTGAAGGAACTATCCCTTCTCAACTTTATCATCTCTGTATCTTTGTTCAGACTTAGCAGACAGTTCATACTTGTGTATATTTTTGGACTCTTTGTTCTGCTACAATGGTGTGTATATTGTTATATTGGCTCATTCTTTTGCAAGTTCCATTTTTTAAAATTTTTTGATGCAAGGTCTTACTATGAAGTTCAAACTCATAGTGATCCTCCTGCTCACCTTCCCATGTACTGGGATTACAAGTGTGTGCCACAAAGCCTGGTTTTG
>PVJA010019046.1:15540-39092 GCA_004027025.1 Myocastor coypus
TTTTTTTTTTTTTTTTTTTTTTTTTTTTTTTTTTTTTTTTTTTTTTTTTTTTTTTTTTTTTTTTTTTTTTTTTTTTTTTTTTTTTTTTTTTTTTTTTTAATGTAATTAGTACAGGATCTACAGGGTCTTCCTACACAGATCAGACTTGTGATTCTCCTGTTTTCAGCGTCCCAAGTACTGGGATTATAAAAGCACACCACCAGGCCCAGTCTCAATGGCCAGCACAGTGTGATTTGGGGGCTGGACTAGGACAGCATGCCAGGGATTGAACCCCTTCCAGTCTATTTTTTAAACTATAATTTCAGATATAATTTGGAAATATGAACTGTGAATCTTCCAGGATTGATTTTCTTTGTCAAAAATAACTTTAAGTATTTAGAACCATTTCCAAAAAAATGCATTTGATACACAATCTCAATATACAGGTCAGATGCACAGTGATCTTCTCATTCTAAGCCTCCCCAGCACTGGGATTATAGATATACGCTAGCACCCCTGGTCTCCCTGGCTGGCTCAGTGCTCCCAGGGGCAGCGTAGCATGTGGTGTTTGGCATCAAGCCTCTGACTGCATTTGACTAAGCAGGTGCTTAGTGCACTAAACTACGTCCCTGGCTCTTTTTAAAATATTTTATATGTTTGTTAATCGTATATTTTATGTATTTTACCATGAAAAAGATGATAAATACATAAAATTATCATTAACATGATAAATTGTTTTACTGTAACAATCACTGCTAGTGTGTATGTTATATCATCATGCTGTGCAGCACAAGTACACATAATAAACTCAATATTAAAATTAACATTACTTGATTTTATTAAATGGATTAAGTAATCATAATGATATAGAGGAAGTGCTGGATGTCAAGTACACTGCATTCTTGTTCTCAGGATTCAAAGAATAAATTCTAAGGAACAATGGTATGAAGAATAGGAAAAGCTCCTGAAAGATAGAAGGGGTCCTTATTGAGATGCTAATTAGCCTCTCTGTCAAAGGAAGTTTCACAGAACAAAATCATGAGATGGGTGTAACATGGGTTGAACAATAAGATTGCAAATGTGATCACTTAGGTAATATTGATCAGTGGTAGCAAGGGTAGGAGAGTAACAACACTAACCTTGTTTGGTGATGATATATGGTCTTGTCAGTAATCTTAGCATTCTTATTCTAACATGGGACAGAGTAGCCCATCCCTTAGCAAATAAAGGGAAACCTCAATTGGTTGGTACCCATAATCCCAAACTGTCATTTATCCCCTAGGGAAGTATGTAAAACTAGCCATTGTGAATTTAATCTTCAGATGTGCCACCAGCCAAAATCCCCATGGATTTTCACCTTCTTTACTGACTCCCTGAAGGTGCCAGTGTGTGTCCGAATGCAAACTATATTTATGCTTAACTCAGCTACATATCATAAGAATGAAGAAAATATTTCCTGTTCAAAATGTTAACATTGTATACATAAGGATCCTATTAATTATATATTATTTAAAAGAAAGAACTGTGTGTGCTAAAAAATATTCAAAAACTCTTTAGAAAAAGGAAACACTATGAGGGAAACAAGGAATTTGAGACATTTTTAAAATGGCATCCAGATGATAATAATACAAAAACCAGAGAAAAACATTATTTGCAAGCACAAAACAAGAAAGAATCAGAAATAGTAGACTGTTACAGTTTATATCTAGATGTCTGTCCAGAGCTTCATGATTTTATGGGTGGGGTTTTGGGATAAGTTAAAGGATTATGGGGAAATGTTTGTCAGTGTCTTGAATATGATTGGAGACATTTATCCCGCTTCACCTTTAGAAACTAGAAAAGGCACAGTTCAATAATTTTAAGTCTTTTGACTTTGAACAGTAAGGTACAAGCCTAGAAATTTGGATGATAGGTGAATTTTTTTTTTTTTTCTTTTGCTGAAAACATTATCATTAAGCATAACCAAAATACACCATGGAATACCTTTCACTTTGTTTTTTCTAGATTTTGTTTTTCTTTTTAAAAGGCGTTATGATTTCCAATGGCTTATCATTTTTATACTCTATTTTAAATTTAAAAAATAAAAAAGACAAGGAAAAATTCAAGGTTTGCGAAAAGAAAGAGTTAATGTTTCAACTATTTGATCAATCTTATATACATATATCTGGTAGTCTGGACAAAAATTTGATAACAGTATGTAATTTAATAACCATTATTAATTTCCTGTTCTTGTTTCAAAATTGTGTGTCAGCTTTACTGCCATATGTTGCTTTATTTTTACCTTTGTTTCATTATTCATTTCCTTTTTCCTCTTTAAAATAAAATAAAAACAGCTCCCAAATATAATCCTAATTTCTACTTTGAACCTTGACAATGGAAAGAAAATTTTGAGGGCATGGGAGGACTTCAAATGATCTCATTCTTTGCAAACTCAAGTGTGGAACAGTAAAAGAATTTACTCTGATAAGAGGCCCAGGGTGCTGTGTTTAGCGGAAAGTAGGTTCTTTCAGGGTGATATGGACATAGTATGCTCAAAAATGGCAGCAGTCTATAGAATAGGAATTGATTTCCTTGGAGTCAGCTCAAAATGCTTGGCTCTCCAGCTACTAAGAAGCTCTGCATTCACAAGAAAGGTCCCAAAATGTTTGATTAAAGTTCAAGGTGGTGCCGGCCCTTGAAATTATCCATACAGTGTTCATTTTACACACATGAGGAGTGTAAGAGGTGTGTGCACATAGGGGCTTCCACTGGAATTTTGGAGTAAGTTCTGAGCGATCAGGCAATATGAAATTGAGAAACTAGTGTGTGAAGATATGAGAATGAAGCTCAAAGTGCAGTTAAAATCCCAGGAATTCAGAAGCCAAGAACATAGAATGTTTGAGGAACGCTACTAAGAGTGAAGAAAGATAGCCCAAGAGAGAATATTTTTTTTCTATATTTAGGGCAGGGTCTCCAGGGTCTCACAGAGATTACAGCTTTAGTCCACTGAGCTATCACGCTGGCCCCTACCAAGAAAGAATCTTGGAAAGCTGTAAATAAATGCTGCACAGGTAGGCCTACCCCAGGCCCCAAGTGCTATATCTGTTTAAAACTTGCCCTGTGTGCTGGCCATGCAACTACAGGATTCAGTGTTTGCCCCACTGGCTCTTGGTGTTGCATAAGTTCTATTTCTTTCTCTTCCCTTGTTTCTTCTTTTTAGAATAAGAATGTTTAGCTGGTTTTTTTTATAAATATTTATTTTTAAATAAATTTAAAAATAAATTTATTCAATTTTTTTTCTTATTTATTTTTACAGGGATTCACAATGTGAGCATTTGTCATCCATCTCAGAAGAAGACTTGTATTCTTCCGCAATACTGAAACTGCTTGGATTTTGGCAACTATTGGAAGTGAATTTATTTATTTTGAGTAAATGGATGCACAAGAATCTTTTGGGGATCAGGGACAGAATGTTATAGCTTTGTATTTTATCTTATTTTATACTTGTCTTTATATATGTAGTACAGGATCTAACTATGCAGGTTGGACTCATGGTGATCATCCTATTTTCAATCTCTCCAGCAGCGCTGGGATGACAGGCATGTGCTACAAGGCCCAGTTTTGGTGGCCAGCTCAGCACACCCAGGGTTGGAGCCAGCAGGGCATTATATTTGTCTTTTTGAGACAGAATTTCACTATGTAGTTCAAGTTGGACTTGAGCTCTCTTTGTAGGTCAGGATTCCCTTGAAGTCATAACTTTTTTTTTTTTTTTTTTTTTTTTTTTTTTTTTTTTTTTTTTTTTGTCTTTTTGAGACAAGGTCTCGCTATGCAGTTGAGGCTGGCCTTGAGCTCACTTTTGTAGCCCAGGCTGGTCTCGAACTCGCACCGATCCTCCTGCCTCAGCCTCCCTAGTGCTGGGATTACAGGCGTACCCTTGAAGTCATAGCAATCCTTCTCTTTCAGTTTCTGGAGTGCTGAGATTATAAGAGAGTACTACCAACTCTAAGTAGAATTTTATGGTTTATAGCTAGATATTTCCTTAAGAACCTCATGCAGTCTTGAGTAGGTTTTCTGAGAGGTGAATAAAACATTGAGTCCTGATACTCATCAGTGCATTGATCCACATAACCAAATGTTATTGGGTCATTTGGGGAATAACCTGGAAAAGTGAAAATTTCTCTCTCTCTCTCTCTCTCTCTCTCTCTCTCTCTCTCTCTCTCTCTCTCTCTCTCTCTGGCTTTCTCTCTCTCTCTTTCTCCCTCTCTCTCTCCTCCCTCTCTCCCTCTCTCTCTTTCCCTCCTTCTCTCTCCTCCCTCTCCCTCTCCCTCTCTGTTTTTGATTGTCACTGCCTAGCTATGAGTAGATCTGCCAAGTCCCTGTCCCATGCATCCCTGCCTTGGACCGAGGCACTTGTGACCTGCACACTCTGAAGACTATGCTCCAAAATAAAACTGTTTTCTTTAAATTTGTGAATGTAAGGTGTTACATTTTAGCAATGAGAAAGTAACTAAGACAAATATTAGGAATATCAGTTTAGAATCTAAAACATCCATAATTTTTATCCTAGAAGCTCTAGTCAAAAAGTGTGCAACAAGAATAAAAATATGGATATCCAAAGTAATGTCATAAACTTCCTAATAATAAGCCAAGGAAATTACAGAAATTAAAATAAAATCATGACAGAACTGAACAATGCTGTTAATGGGCTCCTTAATACATTGGACACAGCTGAGTAAAACTTAGAGCTTGAAAAAATGTCAACAGAAACTTCTAATTCTGGAGTTTACTGTGCTATTGAATACCTCTAATCCTAACAATCTGGAATGCTGAAGCAGGACTACTAAAGTTACTGCCTTGTTAACTTAGTTACTTAATGAGAATTTGTTAAATAAAATAAAAGTCTATGAATTTTAGAGTTCATTTTAAAAGTATTACATAAAGAACATTTTATAGAAATGTAAAACCGATCATATGGGCATAGAATACACGAATTCTATAAAGAAGAGACAAATCAAGATCCTCAAGAGAATATATTGGGCAACAATAGGATATGTAAGGCCCGTTGGTATAGCTCAGTGCATTTAGTGCTTGCTTAGAGGAAGTGCAGGGGTCAGGGTTCGGTTCCTGGCCCCACCTGCAGCGCTAGCCCCACTCTAGAGTGCGCTGAGCCAGCCATGGAGTCTGAGCATGGTGGCGCGAGTCTGTAATCCCAGCACTTGGGAGGTACAAACAGGAGGATCACTATGAGTCAGTAGAGAGACCCTAAAAAATAGTATACATAAAGAAACAAGGATAAGAATTACAACAAACTTGGCCTTTGAAAAGAAAATAAAAGACTATAGCAAAATGTTTGAGATTTATTGTCAATCTTTTAAAAAGATATCACCCTACAATTGTGTAGCAATTCAAATGTGGAAAGGAATTAAGAATAGACTAAAGTTTAGAGTAGTTTTCATCAGAAGACAAAACTTACAATTAATATTAAGTGAATTCTTCATATAGAAGTGCAATCTTTAATCCTGATTTGTCAGATTCACTTTATTAACAAACAATATGTTAGGAAAATACTCTCCTGGGAGTGTTTGGTTGTGTCACAGAAACCTGATATCTGAGGCTATATGAGGCCTTCAGCTATCCTTTTCTCCATGACTGCCAGGAATTACGCAAATTTAACCAATGTGTTAGTCAGTTTTTGCTGGATGAATTTGATTCACACAACTTAAAGGAGGGCTGTTTTGTTTGGGATTCATGGTCTCAGTCTATGTAAATCTCAATTAAAGGCAAAAACAAAGAGGCAGAGTGGAATAGTGGAGCAAAGTTTTTTCAGCTGTTGCAGCCAGGAGACTGAGTATGGAGAGAGAACCCTGAGATGGAGGTACACCTTTCAAAATCATGCATCCAGTGACCTGCCTCTAACTAGGCTGTGTATTCTGTAACACCAAGTTAGCTGTGAAATCATAAGTGGAGGCTGATGTGTTAACTCTGCAGTCCAATGTGTCTGCTTAGGCAATCTTAAGCAAGTGCATGAGACTACGGTTTGATTGCCAGCACCACATGCTATGCCAGCCCCATTCTCAGGGAAAACTGAGCCAGCCGAAAAGAAAGAAAGAAAGAAAGAAAGAAAGAAAGAAAGAAAGAAAGAAAGAAAGAAAGAAAGAAAGAAATCATTAGTGTAATAATCTACTGATGAGTAGTTTCCAAATGTTTCAATAACATTCCAAAGAATGAGGATTTGTGGTGACACTATATCTAAACCATATAATTCCACCCCTGGACCCGAAAAACTCATGTTGTCTGAATAAGAGTCATTGCATCTAAAATTAATTTTGTCCTTCACTAATGTCATCAAAATGTTAAAAGTTCCATTACTGCTGAAAAGTCCAAGTCTAAAGAATCCTTTGAGAGTCAATGTAAACTCTTATCTGTGACGTTCTGAAAATATTTAAAAAGTGAAAGTTTACCCTTTCCAACATAAAATTAGAAGAGGGTAGATAAACATTTTCATGTCTGCCTTCAGCTCAAAGATGACCTAGTACCTTTTGGATTTTTTTTTTCTAAAGTAAAAACTAATAGCAAAAACAAGGACAAAACAGTATACAAAGCAACCGTGTACATGATGCAGAGTTTCAAAGCAAGAATATTCATTTAACAGTAGTTGCTATATTTCATATTTTTAATGATCAAATCTGTTATTCACATTAACAGGTACAGTTATACAAACTGGTCAAATACACATGAATGCTTACTTTCAATAAATTTTATTTTTTCTTATCATTTTTTACTTTATTTTTTAAAATTTACTTTAAAGAAAGAATATTAATTGGCAAGTCAATATAAAGTGCACACATTTAGAGGAAGAAGATGAGAGGTACTCAAGCATATTTTGTGTATTGCACCTTGCTGTCTTTCATGTAGTTGCTTGGGCTATAGACAATAGCATGTAGAGTCAGTCAGCATGAAAATTTTAAACATTAACTGCTAGTTTCAAAAAAATTGACAGATATGAGTACTAAAATCCTCTCAGCTACCCTGAATATACGTTTACATAATTTTCCCTTTTTTTCTCTATCTCTTTTTCCTTTTCCACATAGAAAGTGAACACAAGGAATAAACAATAAAGATGACCTCTTGGATTGCAGATGCAATAGTCCTTGAGCAAATCAGGAACTCAAATTTGCAGGCGCTCCTTTTCTGAATAAATTGAATATTTTTCACATTGCTTTTCTTTCTCCTCAAAGTCATTGTGTGATTGATAAACATACCCATCAATATTCACTCCATAGCTCGAACGCCCACTTTCTTTGAAATTCTTCCTTCCAGATTCCTTAGTCGATAGTGTCAACCTCAGTCTCTGAAAAATTCCAAGGACATAGGAAAAATGTAGACAAAATTTCTTCCAGTGAAAAATACCATGAAGTTGATACTTTAACTACCAGTTGTATACTTGTTCCCAAGTGAAATGTCCTGATCTTGGCCTTTAATGTCTACATTTCAGTCAATAGTCTATTCTTCTGAGTTGGAATAGAATCTTGTCTCAACTTCAGCTTATAGAATTCTAGTGGCTGCAGCCAGCATTTCCAAGCCCTTTTAAACTACATTCACAAATCATTTCCAAAGGTTTCTGTACTACATGGTCAAAGTAGAGTAGCAGCAATAGCTCCAATTTTCTCATTATAAAGATCTGTCCTGGTCTGTCATGCATGTTTCAGTCATGGCAGGCAGGAAACACTTTAAAGGAAGCTTCCAGAGAGGAAGAAATACTCTTCTCAGTCACAATCACAGTATACTGCCTCAAACCACTCTCCAACTCTTATCCAGGTAAAATCAAGGCAATCTTTCAGTTGTAAGCTTATGTAAAACTCAAAAAGAATTTTAGGCACTGTGGATGCACAATAGCATGAAATAATCATTCTCATTGCTAAAAGAAAGAGTAAAGGGAATAGAAATAAACCATATTAAAGCAAAAAATGAAATCCAGGAGAGAAAACATTAACTCTTATAGCTACATTTCTAGCATTCAGAAAAAAAACAGTGAACTGAAATGTGATCTAAAAATGGGTTGGCTTTTCCAACTCGTAGAGCCCTGATGTCTGTTGTTCTCATGTGCACTGCTGAGGGTAGCTTCCATCACTGCTGGTGGTTTTCTTCAAGTGACATTCCACATTCCTAGAAGAACCAGGCTTGTGATATTTCCACTGCAATTTGGGCTTCATTCCACAGCTTTACACACTGTTCTTTCATGAGAATACTTTCTGGGTTCCAAGGCCTTCTAAAATCTGTATGGGAGCCTTTCTGACACAACAACTTTGACATTTTGCAACTTTGACATTTCGCATGCTCCTCATACCAACAACATATGCCAAAATCTGCTCCTAGCTAAAGCTCAAGTTGAGCCCCTTTTATCATAGCTATGATGAACCATTAGTCCACAGATGGCTGAAAAATGTGAACCAATTCCTGGGAAGCCAATTTTCTGGGCAACTTTTATTAACCAGGGTCATTTTGGGATCTTGGGGAAGGTTGAGATTTTAATGATTCATCACTTAACTTCAAGGAACATATTCTATTGTACCAATGCAAAATAATGTACTTCTTTTTAGTAGTAATATTGTATACAATTGAATTTTTCTGTTATAACTTTGCAAATGTTTCTTCTTTGGGAAGCTCAATATTATTTATATGGATTTTGGAAAAGTTTTTAAGTGAAAATCTCACTAGAAGCAGTAAGAATTGATCTGCCTTTTCATTTTCTGCCAAATTTATTTTTGCACCAAACTTAATCTGTCTTCCACAAAGTCTCAGGACATGAGCAAAATATAAACAAATTTTCTGCCAGAGAATAATCCACATTGTCTTGAGTTCAACTTACAATGTGTTTTTCCAAAGTGAAACCTGTTGAGACTGGTGTTTATTTCTTGCGTTCTTATCATCATTCTATTCTTTCTGATTGCCAAAATCTCCCACATATACAGCCTAAAGAGTACTAGGCTTCCAGTATCTGCCATCTCCAAACACTTCCAAACTCCTTCTAAAAGTCAGTTCCAAACAGTTTTTAAACCAGATGATCAGAAAGTTATATCAATGACTCCATATGACAAAATCTGTCTTCATCGTGAGCAAGGATATCCAACACCTGCAATTTAAGGGCGAATAGATTTATTCTTGATTATGGTTATAGCTCATGATTGTCTGGCTCCAAAAGAACAAGCATGATGCAAGGGCCTGCTGCTGAGGAAAGTTGCCAATGTCATGTCAGCCAAGACCCAGAGAGAAGAAAACAAGTAGCCATGGACCTGCATTTTCTGACTAAGCTACTTTATCAACAGAAAACTCAGGGCTTTACTTATCAGTAGATGATTCTCCTGATAAATAAGTGACTCCATGATCCATTTACCTTCTAAGGTCCTACTTGTAAACACATAGGTTGTAAGATTTCATTGTTAATCTACACCAAAACAACTAGTAACTGAGGGCATTTGAAGTTGGCATTTCTCTTTATTTCCTGGCTAAGCATAAAATCAATATTAGACGTCATTTACCGCATAGGCAGTTAAGAATGACTAAGACTCTTGTTTTTTTTTTTTCTTTTTGAGACAAGGTCTCACTGTGCAGTTCAGGCTGGCCTTGAGCTCACCTTTGTAGACCAGGCTGGTTTCGAACTCGCACCAATCCTCCTACCTCAGCCTCCGGAGTGCTGGGATTACAGGCATGCGCCACCACGCCCGGCTGGGACTCTTGTTTTGTACATTAATTTGATTACATTTGTTAATAAGCACTTCAACGGGGATACACTGGTTCATAAACTGTAGGATCAACCAAAATGTTCATATATGTTACAGTAGGGCCTCTTATAATTTTGAGGGGCCTTCATAAATATGACCTTGCCCATATGACTAATGCTGTCTTAAATTTTATGATATGAACTCGAACAGTTTAAAAAATTATGCACAGCAGTATACCGTGTCTTTGTGAATATATAATACAGGGAAAGCAATTGCTGCTTATCTTCATTTCATTAACAATGAAGGATAAATGAAGTCAACCAAAGGGGACCCCATGTGTTTTCTGAGTATTGTCTCATTAGCTTATTTCCAAAATATGTTCATCAGAATGAAAAGCAATCATGTGACTAGCCGGTTGATAAAACATCTGTTGTGTTAGCTCCAATGAGGATACCAGGAATAGGTAAGGAAAATCTGTGTTCTTGTTAATTAAATTAAGCGAAAATTGAGATCATGTCATTGTTCGTCTTGTGTTAGGCTGCTACTCCTTCTACAATATTAGTAAAAATAGCAGTAAAAGTAGTAGTAGTCATTTGCAGTTTCATGACTGCTGTGTAAGCAAATGGTACGTATCTGTTTGGTAATGAGAACAAAATCCGTATTTACAAATTATCAAAAGAGCCACTGTTCCAGCTATTGAGAAAACATACTGGGGATTGAGATTGTTTGTTACTTCCAAGTGAAAGATGTCCATAATTTTATATGATCAATTCTTCTGTAAAAAAAATGGCCCCATTTTTGAAGTTATTAGTAAATGGTGAAGATGAAAAAATTCTAGCCCATAGTTTTCATAATATTGTATTAATTAGCCGGGCATAGTGGTGCATGCCTGCAATCCCAGCACTCAGGAGTCTGAGGCAAGAGGTTTGGTGTGAGTTCGAGACCAGCCTGGGCTACAAAAGTGAGCTCAAGGCCAGCCTGAACTGCATAACGAGACCCTATCTCAAAAAGACAAAAAAAATTGTATGAATTCATATTTAATAGATACTATATTTATTTACTGAAGCCAATTCCAATTAATTGTCTATAACAAAGATAAATCACTTATAGCTTTTTTGTACCATTGTGTGACATGAAGATATCTTACCTTTAAATGTGAAGAATTGCTTTTCATTAAGATATCATAATAATTTAATAATAAAAATGATCATAAAAACATATATGCACATGGATACAAATCAATTAATGCAGGTTTGATAGATAAAAGTTACCATTATTTTAAGAAGAAAAAATATATTTCTGTACATTAATGAATCATCCACTTAATCTTTGCTGAGATATAAGGAATCATTATCTCAAGATTCACATCAAGCCTGGTGTGGTGGCTCACGCCTGTAATCCCAGAACTTGGGAGGCTGAGGCAGGAGGATTGGTGTGAGTTCGAGACCAGCATGGGCTACAAAAGTGCGCGCAGGACCAGCCTCAACTGCATAGCGAGACCCTGTCTCAAAAGGACAAAAAAAAAAAAAAGATCCACATCAATTCCCAGGCAAGTAAGATGTAATGGACATTAATAAAGCAATCATAAATTTCCATAAAAGGGTAAGAATATTTAAATATTTTAAGGTGCTTTTAAAATGTAAACATACACACATATATAAATATTATTACTAAATGTACTCACAGCTGTTATTGAAAATATATAGCACTTATCTGCTGAATTTTTTATAGAGAAGGGGCAGTAAAATAATATTTAAAGAAACCGAATTATCTCATTGAGCTCCCAGTCCAGTTGTAGAAAAGAGTAAAAAAGAAACTTTTATAAAATAAAATACAAGGACTTAAATGTTAGCAAAATAAAGGAGAATATAAGCAGTAGCAAAATCATAATAGCTTTAAATATGTCGCATACATTAATAATTTTGGCTTCTATTACAGGTTCTATTTAAACTGAAACACATACAATTTATGTAGTATACAGGACAAAGATGATATTTTTGCGGGGGCGAGTGTCTAAAGGGTATTCACGGTCTCACTACCAGATTGGACTTATATTGATCTTCCTGTTTACAGCCTCCCATGAGCTGGGATTACAGGTGCATGCCACCATGCCCTGTCTCAAAGATAAATTATTAATTTTGCCAAATTTGACTCTGAATACCAAAGTCCTTTCTTATTTTTTTTAAAATTATTTATTTATTTTCTTGTTTCAGCTCCTTTGTTTGTTTATTCACTCATTTTTTATGGCTGGCTCAGCCCGCCCCAAGGGCAGGGCTGGCGCAGCATGTGGTACCGGGGATCGAACCGCAGTGCCTGAAGCCGCCCAAGCTCCCAAACAGGTGCCTTAGACCACTGAGCCATCCCGCCGGGCCCGTCCTTTCTTATTTAGGATTAAAATTTTAAAAAAGGATTAAAATCGTTGTATTGCAGAGTTATCCTATCAGCTGTCTGGGAAATCTTTGCATGGTTAGTAAATAGAAAGCAGCTGTAAATACCTGTCAAAGCCAATTCATCCTTTGGACTTGGCTTATTTTAATTATACACATGTAACAGAAAAAATGAGACTTCGAGGCATCAGAAATCTAGGAAAGGTCAATCAGTACCACATGTTGGTTCATTGTTTTTGTCTTGCATGTTTAAAAGTCAGAAGAAAGGTTGTGAGCCCTTTAAGATTGTGAGTAGTGCTGGGCGTGGTGGCGCACGCCTGTAATCCCAGCACTTGGGAGGCTGAGGCAGGGGGATCAGTGCGAGTTCGAGACCAGCCTGGGCTACAAAAGTGAGCTCAAGGCCAGCCTCAACTGCATAGTGAGACCCTGTCTCAAAAAAAAAAAAAAAAGATTGTGAGTAGATAAATAATAAACAGGAAAACAAAAGTAAGAAATGATCAGTGAATTTTACAAGTAGAAAATGTTTGTTCCTGTTTTCAATCCAATACCTATATTTATGTGGAAAAAAACGTTTTCTTTGCCAAATATATCCTGTGCTAAATGCCTGAATTTCCTTTTTTCTGATTAATAACGTGAAAGAGATTAACAACAAATATAAAACATCAGGACTTTGTTCTATACCACATTTTTACTTTGTTATTTTTTGTAAGGTATTCTAATTGGAGATTTATTAAGATCATAAAGTCATGAGTTTTTTTAAACAGCTATTTTCTGTCTTCTTTGTCAGTTTTTACATTTCATGAAAAAAATTAAAGACAAGAAAACATGATTTACTCTCAAATTTATTTTCATGGAATTTCATTCTCCAAAATACATGTATACATTTTGACAATTTTACTGGATTTACAGTACATTCAATAACAGATCACTCAAAAAAATAGTTCAGAGAATTGATTTTCTTAAGCTTATCGAGTGGGAAAGGTGCCTGGCTCATTAGTTATGCAACAACTATTGACCCAAATGTACATAGCAAAATGTCACCAATTTTTATATTAAAAGAAAGACATAGCAAACTGTACTTCTGTTTGGAATATTAAAGTGCTCTTCCTCAGCTATTGCTATAACTTGAAAATACAGAAATAATTCAAAATGCATACATATTTGATATAGATAATACTGACCGAAGTCTGCATAAAATGAAAAGTCAAATTATCTATTTTATTCTTTCATATAAGTTAATTTATCTTTTAAATAACAGAGACAAGTATTCATTATATTTTGATGGGGGATGCATTTATAATAGTTGAATCTCTGAATGTCTAAGCAGCTTAGTTTTAAATATTTAATATAATTCAAGCAACAAGGAGTTTGAAAACAGACTGTATCTGTTTTAAATCTTTGTATTTTAAAAAGAACGCTGTCATTTTTATGTATGTGAAAGAAGAAAATATATGGCAGTTTTTGTCACATTTATCAAAGATATATTCAAAGCTTAGAACTGCTTACTTTTAAATAGTGGAGTTTTAATTTGATTGAATTCATTTCAATTTGCAATTTGTTCCATTTTAAAATGACAATCATTGTAATTGTAGGCAATGTTTCTTTGTAAAAATATTTTCTAGATATAGAACAATAGAAGGAAGTCGTTATTCTTTGTTACAACCAAATTTTATTCAAACCCCACAAATGTGATACATCAATTTCACATCATAATGTGGTCGTCAGGTCCTGCAGTACATCCTGAGTTTATTTATCATGAGTACGTTTTCTATGAATCAAAGTATTTCCTTTGGTCATCAAATAAAGTGGTAAAAGATGAAGTAGTCATTTACATAAGTATTTACAAGATACCTACAAAAATAAACCACAATGTCTCATTTTATTGATAATCTATCACAAGTTTTTCGAAGTATGGTATTTATCTTTAATTATTGTTTAAGCTATTTTTAACTTGAAAAGGTTTTTTTTTTTTTTTTTTTTGCGGGACCAGGGTTCAAATTCATGACCTTGCAATTGCCAGGCAGGCACTTGTGCCTCAGAGCTATCTCCCCAGCCCCTTAACTTGAAAAGTTTAATAAAAGCTTATCAGAATTAGTTTCTCATCATATTCTGTTTGATCTATGTCAAAACATCGATAAATGGGCCAGCTAGATGGCTGAGTGGTCTAAAGCACCTGCTTAGGAAAACTTAGGCAACCGCAGGGAACGCAGTTCAAGCCCTGGCACCACATGCTGCGGCAGACCCACCCCCAAAGCAGGCTGAGCTGGCTATACAAAAAAATCAATAAATTAGTCATTTGCAACAAAAATGAGTATTATACCACTTATTTTGATGTATTATAAAGTTGATTATTGAGATATTGGACAACAGCACAATCATGTTAAGATACGTGACCACAGGAAATAAAATACACTTTGTGAAGAATACCTGATTTTATGTATTATTATGATACCTTACATAGAAAAGCAGAATTGCTCTCTGAATATACTTCCATTGCTCAAAGACAACACATTATCAATATATTAAGTGCTGATTACTTTCACGACAACATTTTGCTACATAGTTCAGGCTGACCTTGAATTCACTATAGAGGTGGTACAGCCCTTGAGCTTGCAATGATTCTCTTGCTTTAGTCTCCGAAATGCCAGGATTATAGGCATACCCAGTTTGATTGTTAATTTTAATTAATAGCTTCCATTGCTGCAAGTGTCCATCAAGATCACTACTTAAAATGTTGAAAGAGTGTTTTATGACCTGTTTTTTGTGTTGTTTTTCAGTTCTGTACATTTATTTTATAGTGGATCAGTGTCTCTTTGGTATAGTACACCTTCTTTATACAGCACTATCATTTTGACTGCTTGTATTATACACTACATTCCTGTACTTTTATGTTATGTTACAAATTAGTGTACTCCATGTTAAATTTTGACAAATAAAAGATATCAAATTAAAGTGTCCTTGGTAATACTTTGAATATTATAAAGAACAAATAGTATGAAATTCATTATTCAGTGACCGATTGGCTTATCGACTTAGCTGTAGGTACACGTACCAGTTCATGTACAGAACTGGGTACATGAACCCAGTTCATGTATATATACACGAACTTGGGTTCAAACTCATGACTTTGCACTTGCTAGGCAGGCACTTGTACGACTGAGCTATGTCCCTAGCCCCACAGTTATTTTTTAAATTATTTATTTGATACAGAGTCTTGCTACACAGTTTAGACTTGTAGTGATCTTCCTGTCTCAGCCTCCCCAGTGTTGAGGTTACAGGTGTGTGCTACCAAACCCAGGTTCAGGGTCTGCATCCTGCACCTAGTACCGCATACAGTATTGGGGATTGAACTTGGGTAGTTGTGCTTGCCAGGCAGGCTCTTAGACCACTGAGCTAACTCCCCAACCAAATTATTAAAAGAAAAAGACCAGTATTTCACATGTGCCATGTCCTATATCAAGCATCCAAGTCATCACAAATCTTTTAAAGATTAGTGCCCAGATTAAAACAAAACAAACAAACAAAAAAAACTTACTTGTTGGTCTCAAAGTGGGAACACTGAAATTAAAACCTGAACACTAAGATTTTAGTAAAGAAAAAAGGCAACTGGTATCCTATGTTTGCCTGCTGAGGATATTTGGGCCACCTTCCTACAGAAACAGTTCAGCATGCTCACCGTGGAGTGTGCACAATATGTGCACCACCACTGCATAAGCCTATTTCTTTGTTTCATTTTTTTCTATTTTGTTGGAAAAAGCTAAAACAAGATTTTAGCGCTGGCCAGATAGCTCAGTGGACTAAAGGATCTGCTTAGGCAGGCCCAAGGACCAGGTTTCCAACCTTGGTGTACAGTGGCCAGGCTTTGATCCCTAGCTTGGCATTCCAACCCTGCCCACAGGTTGCACTGTGACAGCGATTGAGACCGGGGGTGGTAGTGTGCACCTATAATCCCAGAGTTTAAGAGGCTGGAAACAGAATCACTAAGTCCGATCTACATAGGGAGGCTCTGTAGACCCTGTAGTAAATACATAAAAATATTCATAAAAATAAAGGAATAACAGTAGTTAATGCATTGCTTATTGTCATATTTAAAGTAGTTATTAAGAATATAGGATATAGGCATTAAATTTTTTTCCAATTGATGGTACTACAAACCTTTCCTTTCAATGAACTAAAAGATATTAATAGTGTAACTAACTTGCAATTTTCCTTTTATCCTTCCATTTATTCCGTCTTCCCTATCCTAGTTCCTTCTTTCTTTTGGGCAATTTCATCCCACTTCATAATATATATTGTAAATATTAGAGGTTTTCTCATTCTTTCAGTTTGTCACACCAGGAGGACACTGTGATGTTTATGCATGTGCATCTGATTTAGTTCCCTGATGAGTATGGACTCAAGTTCCATATATTTTTCTATAAAAGGCTTAAGTTTATCCTTCCTTATGGCTTAGAAATACTCCACTATATATATACAAAAACATCTTTATGGATTCCTTGGTCGATGGGTATTGTACTTTTCCAACATTTATCTTTTATAAATTGTACTGCTATAAATATGGGTGCACGTATATCACTGTGGTATGATGTTCTTTATATTTTTCACAAGATATCCAGAAAAGAAATATCTGCATGTAATGAAAAGTCTAATCTTGAGTTTTTTGTTTTGTTTTGTTTTGTTTTGAAGAATCTGCATTCTCTTTTCCACAGAAATTATGCCAGTCTACACTCCCACCAGCAGCGGAAAAAGATTTCATTTTTCCAAACAGCCTTTCCACATTTGTTATTGATGCTTTTATTGATGATATTTATTTTTTCTGAATTTAAATAAAATCTCAGTGTTGTTTTAATTTGTATTTCTTGGATGACTAATGTTTAGTATTTGCTTCATATATTTATTTGTCATTTGGTTTTCTCCACCTGAGAAAGATGTATTCATCTTCGAAGCCTATGTTTTGTCCAGGTCTTTGAATTTGGGGGTTTGGGTTTCCTGACATTATCAATTCATTATCTGGTCTTAATAGAAGTCCTTTGTTTCAGGGTCAATTGTCTAAATATTTTATCCCATTCAGTATGTTGTGCTTTCATTTTCTGTGTGATTTCTCTATCTGTACACAGGCTTTTTGATAAAGCAAGAACCCATTTGCTGATTCTTTGTAATAATGGCCTTGTAGTTTGGATATTTTAAATGAAATCTTGCCTACTCCAATGTTTTTGAGATTTATACATAATTTCTTTTCCAGTATATTTAGAGTTTCTGTTTAAATATTTAGATCTTTTACTATTTCTCAATTCCATTTAGTACATGGTGAAATATATGATTCTAGTGATAGTGTTTCTTATGTAGACAGCCAGTTTTTCTAGTATCATGCACTATTATTTATTATCTTTCTTCCAGTGAAGGTATTTTGATATTTTTTCTGAGATGCTGTGGCTGAGTGTACTTGTAGTTGTATATTTACCATTTTATCTTTTACTCTAATCATCAGTTCTTGTTTATTTATTTACTTTGCTAGTACATTGCTCATTTTATCAGTGAAGCTTTTCTTTTCCTTTTCTTTTAAATTAATTTTAATGAGAAAAAAGGAGCAATCAGAAAATTTCAAAACAGGTTAGTAGGGCAGTTACAATAATTAATACATTGCATATTGTTGTCTTCATAGAAGTTATTCAGAGCACAAGATGCAGACATATGTTTTCTAAACACTATTAGTATAAAGATTTATTCTCATTGAACTAAGAAAAAGTAGATATATAACTATCCTGTTTTGTGTGTGTGTGTGCGTGTATATATATACATATATATATATATATATATATACAGAAATATATATACATCACTACAAAGGAATCCTTTCTTTCTTTCTCTCATGTATTTATTTATTTATTTATTTACTTATTTTCATGATTTTTTTTGTCTTTTTGAGACAGGGTCTCGCTGTACAGTTCAGGCTGGCCTAGAACTCAGCTTTGTAGCCCAGGCTGGTCTTGAACTCTCACTGATCCTCCTGTCTCAGCCTCTCGAGTGCTGGGATTACAGGCATGAGCCACCACGCCCGGTTTTTTTTTCATGATTTAATATTTTATTATTTAAATTTAACAATGGGTGTATTACATATTTTCATCCTCACATCAGTTTAGAATAATAGATATAGGTATATAAGATTGACCAAACAATGAAACATTAACACTTTCAATAAACATTACTTTTTTTTTTCTTTTCCCCTTTCTTTTTTTTTTAAAGTTCACCATTGCATATTGTCCTCACAATAGTTCTACAGAGCACAGTGTGTGGGCATGACCCACCTCTCTATTGACGTTGCTAAGAAGAAAAAGAAAGAAAAGAAAAGAAAGGAAAGGAAAAGAAAAGAAAAAAAGAAAAGAAAAGAAAAGTAAAGTAAATTCTTCTCCTTGGACTAAAAGGATGCAGATGCATACACAGTCAAACATTCTGCAAATGCAGTAGTCCACAAGTAAAGCTTGTAATGTTGGAGGCTATTAACCTAAGCCTGCTAAAGCTCATCTCACCAATCAAAGCAAGACCTGTATAAGAAAACATTCATTTTTTTTTATATCTTCCAAGATCAAATCCCCACAGGATTACGTTTGGGACCATATAGAGTACTTTGTACAACTGTTGTTAATGTCAGCCTTCGGGACAAGTCACGGCATTTGCTTGGCCATTTTGCTTTCTGTGAAAGCCTGAGAGAATGTTTTTCTCTGAGTGACTCTCCTTAGACGCACTACAGTTCATTCATCCCTTTTCTCTGAGGTCCCATAACCTCCTTGGCCAGGAAATTTGGGACACCTCTGAGTTATAGGATATTACAGCACAGATTCTCTTATATCCTGAGTCTTTATTGACCTTGAAGGGCTAGGGCCAAAATATTGGCTATCCTTATAGCCCTTCTTTTTCTCTGATTTTCGGTCTGTTAACTTACATTCTTAACCCTCCAGAAGAAAAGTTTTGTGATACTATTACTCTATAACATAGGTACTTTAGCTTATCATCACGGGCTTTCTGAATATCAAATATCTTTGACTTAATTTGGAAATCATATTTTCTGTACATCATTGATATTCTAATAACATTCCATACAATGTGATATAAGCAGTTACACAATTTTGACACAAATATTTGGAAATTCAAAGAAACACAAAATTGTAGCCTGTCACAACTATGGTATTTGGCCCAGTCTCTTACTTTCAACTAATAATCTTGAGAGAGTATAACAGTACCTGAATTTACACTGGGAGCAGTACACATCAAAAAGACAAAAGTGAAATGCATTCCAAGCATAGTTGTAGTGTTACATACTGCTATGATCAATATGATTAACCTTTCTAAGGTTCTTGAGACCAATATCTGATTTATCCTGTGTACATCTGTGGCTGGTTTTGCTCTTGTTATATTTTCTCCTTTAAGTGCTTCTAGTCACGTTGTTGTTTAGTCCATAACGCATTCAGCTCTGTTATGCCCTTAAGATCTTATTTTCTTCTTTAAAGTTTTTATATTATGTAGACTATATGATATTTACACATGTAGGTCTGGTTTATTTCACTAATGAATATATGTTCAATATACATCCATTTATATATTAAGTCTTCAAACTTATCATTCTTTATACATGAGTAATGTTCCATTGTATAAAAATACCATGTTTTCTTCAACTATTCTTCAAATGATGGACATTTTGGTTGTTTCCAAAATTTTGCTATTACAAGTTAGGCTACTATAAACATAGGTGCACAGATATCACTATGGTATGTTTTCAGTTCTTCTGGGAAAATTCCCAGTAGAGGGATAGCTGGATTGAACAGAAGTTCCAATTCTAGTTTTCTAAGGATCCTCCGCACTGCTTTCCATAGTGGTTGCACCAATCTGCATTACCACCAGCAGTGGAAAAGGGTTCCTTTTTCCCCACAGCCTCTCCAGCATTTGTTGCTGGTTCATTTCTTTATGATAGTCATTCTTTCTGGGGTGAGATGGTATCCAAGTGTTGTTTTAATTTGCATTTCATGAATGGCTAGCGATGTGGAGCATTTCTTCATGCATCTGTAGGCTTGCTGCATTTCTTTGTCTGAGAAATGTGTTTTCATCTCAGATGCACAATTCTGGATTGGGTCTTTGAGTGTGCAAACCTCATGGTTTTTAGTTCTTTGTAGATTCTAGATAGAAGATCTTTGTCTGAATATTTATTAGTTAACATCTTTTCGAAATTTGTGGGTCGTCTTTTCACTCTGTTAGTGATTTCCTTTGACATGCAGAACCTTCTTAGCTGGAGGAGGTCCCAATTGTTGATGCTTTCAAGTGTTAAACGTGCAATTTGATTTCTGTCCATGAACTTTTTGCCTACTCCGATGTCTTCAAGATTACCTCCCACTTTCTCTTCCAGGAGATTTTATTTTTCACTTTTATTTTTTTTCCTTTAAGTATTTATTTTTTTGATGAATTAATATTTATGTAGTTTAAATTTAACAATGGTTATATTACACATTTTAATCATCAGATCTGTTTAGCTTAATAGATATAGGTATATAAGATTGATCAAACAATTACACATTAACACTTTCAATAAACATTACTTTTTCTCTCTTTCCGCACCCTTTTTTTTTTAAAAGTTGACACACTGCATATTTTCCACACATTAGTTTTACAGAGCAGTGTGTGGGCATGACCCACCTCCCTACTGATGTTCCTAAGAAGAAATAAAAGAAGAAAGGAAAAGAAAATTCTTCTCTGTAGACTAAGAGGAAACAGATACATACACAGTCAAATATTCTGCAATTGCAGAGGGCCACAATTAAAGCTTGTAATGTTGGAGGCTATTGCTCTAAGCCACCTAAAGCTCATCTCACCAATGTAGCTCTGCGTTTCATGCATTATAATTAAGAATTTTTTTTTCTTGCTGGGTGATCAAGGGCAAGTCAAAGCAAGACCTGTATAACAAAACATTCATTTTTTTGTATCTTCCAGGGTCAAATCCCCTCAAGATTATGTTTGGGACCATAGACAATACTTTGTAGAACTGTTGTTAGTGTCAGACTTCGGGACGAGTCATGGCCATTGCTTGGCCATTTTGCTTTCTGTGAAAGCCTGAGAGAATGTTTCTCTCTGAGTGACTCTCCTTAGACGCACTATAGTTCATTTATCCCTTTCCTCTGTGGTTCCATAATCTCCTTGACCAGAAAATTTGGGACATCTCTGAGTTATAGGATATTACAGCCCAGGTTCTCTTATATCCTGAGTCTTTAATGACTTTGAAGGGCTGGGCCAAAAATACTAATGTTTCACTTTTAATATTTAGACCTTTAATCCATTTCGACTTTATTTTCTTCCATAGTGATAGACTACGGTCAAGTTTTAGTTTTCAGCATGAAGAGAGTCAAGTTTTCCAGCACTATTTGTTAAAGAGGCTATCTTTCTTCCAGTAAACGTGTTCGGCCCCTTGGTCAAAAATAAGGTGGCTGAGTGTGTTTGTATTTGCTTCTGCATACTCTAATCTATTCCATAGATCTTCAGGTCTATTCTCTTGCCAATGCCATGCTGATTTTATTACTGTAGCTTTGTAGTATAACTTTAGGTGAGAAAGTGTAATGCTTCCTTCCATACCAATATTACCGAGAATTGTCTTTGAAATTCTGGTTGTTTTTTGGGTCCAAATAAATTTTATGACTCACTTCTCCATTTCTGTGAGGTATGTTGATGGTATTTGGATAGGAATTGCATTAAATCTGTACAACAATTTGGGGAGTATGGCCATCTTCACAATGTTGGTTCCTCCTATCCAGGAGCAGGGAATATCTTTCCATTTTCTGAGATCTTCTAAGATCTCTTTTTTTACAGTATTGTAGTTTTCATTGAAAAGGTCTTTTACTTCCTTAGTTAGGTTGATTCCTAAGTATTTCATTTTCTTCGGTCCTATCATAAAAGGTACTATTTCTCTAATTTTTCTCTCACTGTGTTTGTTATCTGTGTAGAGGAATGCCACTGATTTTTGTGTGTTGACTTTGTAACCTGCTATGTTACTGAATTTGTGTATTAATTTCAGTAGTTTTTGGTGGTTTTCTTTGAGTCTTCTAAGTAGATTATCATGCCATCTGCAAATAGTGAAAGTGTTACTTCTTTTTTACCTATTTTTATTCCTTTTATTTCTCTTTCTTGTCTAATGGCTGTACCTAGTGACTCCAGAACTATATTGAATAAAGTGGCAATAGGAGGCATCCTTGTCTTGTACCACATTTGAGAGTAAAAGACTTCAGTTTTTCCCCATTTAGAATTATGCTAGCTGTTGGATTGTTGCAAATGGCTTTTATCAGGATGAGTTAGAGGCCCTCTATTCCAATTTTCTGTAGGACTTTGAACATGAATGAGTGTTGCACTTTGTCAAAGGCCTTTCCGGCATCAATTGAGATGATCATGTGATTTTTGGTCTTGGTTCTGTTGGATAGAGTATTGCATTTATAGATTTGCGTATATTGAACCATCCTTGCATCCCTGGAATGAATCCTACCTGGTCGTGATGTATAATCTTCTTGATGATTTGTTTTATTCTAATGGCTAGGATTTTATTGAGAATTTTTGTGCCAATGTTCATGAGAGAAATTGGTCTGTAGTTTTCTTTTTTAGTTACATCTCTTTCTGGTTTTGGCATCAGTGTGATACTTGCCTCTAGGAATGGTTTTGGAAGGATTGTTTCTTTTTCAATCTCATTGAAGAGTTTGAAGACTATTGGGCTTCTGTCTTCTATAAATTTCTTGTAGAATTCAGAGGTGAATCCATCAGGTCCCGGACTTTTCTTTGTCGGTAGGCTTTTTATTACATTTTGTATTTCATTGACTGTTACTGGGTTGTTGAGAATTCTAATATCTTCTTGATTCAGTTTTGGTAATTTGTGCTTTTCTTGGAATCTGTCCATTTTATCTGTGAATTCAATTCTGTGAGAGTAAAGACTCTCACAGTAACTATTTATGATCCTCTGTATCTCTGCTGGGTCTGTAGTAATTTTACCCTTTTCATTCCATATTGCTTGAATTTGAGTCCTTTCTTTGCTCTTTCCAATGAGTTTAGCTAGGGGCTTATCAATCTTTTTTTTTTTTTTTTTAATGCTAACTAAAGTGTTTTTTTGTTGTTGTTTTTTCTCTTTATTTACATTTCTATAACCATTTTGGGTTACTTTAATGCTTATATCTGGTAACATGAACAACTAATGTGAAGTCAACACCATGCAAACTAACAACCATTGTTAAATTCCCATTATTGTGTTAGTGCTGTTGTCTTCTCCATAAAATGTTTCTCAATGCTAGTCTTAGAGGCTGTGCTGCCTCACTACCATGCCCAGAAGCAACAGAACACAACAGGGGCTAAATAGTCTTATTTAATCTTTCGAAGAACCAGATTTTATTTTTATTTTATTTTATTTTATTTTATTATTATTATTATTATTTTTTTTTTTTTTTTTTTTTTTTTTTTTTTTTTTTTTTTT